>VZTO01026651.1:110069-137739 GCA_013400615.1 Syrrhaptes paradoxus
GTGTTTCTTTTGATGCAGCACAGGATACAGCTGCCTCTCTGGGCTGCAGGCACACATTGCCACCTCATGTCTGAGTTTTCACTCACCAGTGTCCCCAGTCCTTCTCCACAGGGTTTCCCTCAATCCATTCATCATCCATATAATTTTGTTATGTTCAGGAAGATATCTTGGTACGAGAGGAAGCATTTCACAAAATGGGAAAAAAGTTGGTCTAAGCAAAGGGGGCTGAGACAACTGGCGGCATCTGAGTACATGTGGGGTAGACACTGACCCTTGCCCAAATGAATAATTTGCAGCCTTCTAGCCTTGAGTTCCCAAGTACAAATGTATTTTTTAATTTTAAAGTTAATATAAAAGAAATGGCATTTTAGTCCAAGTTCTATATATCAGATTTTAATATTTGGCTATTTTATAACGACATAATTTTCCTTTAAAAGTCTTTACTCTGTAAGATATTTAGAGGCTTTTGTGGCAGCTAGTGATAAAATTGACTTCCCTTGATTGATACACTGAAAGTGACCACATAGTATATATTAGTTGGAGCCATTTTCACCTAATTATCACTATGACATTTTTCAGAATAACACTACCTGACATTTACAGTGAAATGTGCTATTGCTTCCTTATGTTCATTCTCTTTATAGCCATTTTAGTCTGCAGTCACAGTAAGAAACACATTGAATGTGAACTTTCGCTTTACAGTAATTTTCTTTAAATCTCATAACTTTTGCATTAATCTTCAGTATTAGGAAGGACAGAATTTTTATTAAATGTAGCCCTCTGTCAAGTACTGTTTCAGTTTCTCAGTATGTGTACAAAATTTTTGTTTATGTGAATTATTCTTACTGCACTGAGGATGCCATTCTAAAAGGAAAATATGTGAGGGAGAAGCAGTTTTGGAATTCAATTGAGTATTGCAAATAGAAAAAATAGGAATAATTTAAATTTTTAAAAGCTATATGGCCTCAAAGTTAATCAGTGTTTCTAGAATGTATGTATTTTAATTTGTTCCTGACTTTTAAAGGCAAAAAATAGACGTGCTCTCCGGACATAGTAATTTGAAGGACTGCAGAAGTATGACTAATGCTTTATGGTGTTTTGTTAATGTTGCTGCATTCTTTAGTTTTATTTTTTATTTACTTGGTGAACACCTTCATTTTGCAGTTTAACAAATACTAAATGCTTATAAATATGCAAGTGAGCCACAACATTTTTCTGCTTTTAGCAATCAAGTTTACTAATTTGAAAACATCAAATCATAGACTCAGAATCATAGAATGGTTTGGATTGGAAGCCACCTTACGTATTTTTGTGTGCAACCTAATAGTCTTCCTAACCTTTTAAAATAAGGACTTAGATGTAGCTTGGTGTCTTATGTACATTACTGTTCCAGTTTTATTCTAAAATTTGCCCAGGTTTTGTCTATTTACATATACTAATTTTTTTTTTTTTTTTTTTGAAGAGAAATCCAGTACTGAGTTATACATGAGTTGCAAGGAAGCCTATTAGCATGCAATTATTAGCATTATATCAACAAAACTCTTGGTTGTCCTATCTCATACCAAGGTCCCCATTATAAAAAGGCTGGATGCAGTATCTGTCAAAGGGATAATAATTGTCCCCAAGTTTTGCAGCATAAGAATAATATATTAAAGGCTGTTTCTTGCAGCTGCTTCTTTCCTTTGGGATATCTTGAGATATTTTCAGTCATCATCCATCACTGGCAACTGCTGTATCTTTCTGGATGTGTGATTAACAGACACAAGCAATGTCGTAGAAGTAGAGCAGACTATGCAAAACCCTGCAGAATGATTTCTGAGCCAAAGTATCTACTAGCACAACTCTTGTCTGTTGCAGCCTCAACAAAAACTTTCTCCCTTTTTCACAAAAATTCATTATGTATCTTGGAAAGTCCCAGAAACCCCTGGATCTTTTTGTACTTCCACACACAGTGCACGCACACAGTGCACACACTCTGGTGTCTCCAGCTGCTGCACCATGGACACATGGGCTCTGACCAATTGTCTGACTCCGGGGGCTGCACTCAGACCCCAAACATACACATATGCAAAAAATAGAGAGCCCTCAGACAGTTAGAAATGAAGCTTAGTAAGAAGGCAAGACAGATTGCAACATGGCCAGACAAGCGTGCTGGCCTGTGTACGTGGACCCGGCCCCTTTTATCTCCATTTCCCCCTATTTTACCATGCTTAGCTTAATCCTTCCCTTTCCCCACCTTTTGTTCCTCCTTTAAGCATCCCATAACAAGTCACACAATTGCAGCATGCTTTTCACAGCATCCCATAACAAGCCCCATCCCCCAGGGTGGGGACCACCCAGTCTGAGCAGTGCCCTGGAGAGCCGTGCCAAGGTGCTGGGTCTCACCTGGCCCCTGGGGCTGATGCTCTCTGGAACAGCACTGGGGGGCTGGGGCAAGGGTTCATGTCTCTGACTGCAACACTGGGGCCCCCTCACTGCCCTCTGCCTCCACTCTCCTCTCTGTGCAGGGCGGGGGAAAGTGAGCCTTGTATCACATTTACCATATAAGAGCAAATTTTCACTAGCAAATTCACCATCATCCATATAGCAGATTTAAACTCAGTGAAGGAACACTCCAACAGCTAGCTGCATGGTTTTCCATGCAAGGCAAGTGCAAAATTCAATCCTGTTCTGAGATGTTGGGCTCTGTTTTCGTATTTAATTTCATTGGGTTATTCAGACATCACACATACTACAAACTAATTTCACATAGAATCATAGAATCATAGAATGGTTTGGGCTGGAAAGGACCTTAAAGATCATCGAGTTCCAACCCCCCTGCCAAAGCCATGGGCAGGGACACCTCCCACTAGCCCAGGTTGCTCAAAGCCTCATCCAGCCTGGCCTTGAACCCCTCCAGGGATGGGGCATCCACAGTTTCTCTGGGCAACCTGGGCCACTGCCTCACCCCCCACACAGTGAAAAATTTCTTCCTAATGTCTAGNACTCTCTCCAACAGGTCCAGGTCTTTTTTATGCTGGGGGCCCCACATCTGAACACAGTACTGCAGGTGGGGTCTCATGAGAGCAGAGTAGAGGGGGAGAATCACCTGTTGAGAGTGCTTTTAGATTATGATTTCTGAAGATAGCTTTCTTTATTATACATACACTACATACTGTGTTTGAAATATGATTAAAGATCACAATAAACTACAATGCGATTCACAATTAGGATCTTTTCCTAATTAGCTCCTATTTTGAAACAATCTATAGATACATGTGATCCTTTTCATGTTACATACATGTAGTTTTAATCCTTGAAGAATGAGAGAGAAGATTGTGCAAAAACATAAATGTGCTTGCAAATACCTCCCTGAAGCCTTAACACATTTTGTGCTATTTCACTATGTCAGCAACAACAATGTATAAAATGTATATATTTTTATACATGTAGTTGTGTTTCTCTTTGAAGTAAAATGTATTAACATATTTTGTAGTTGTATATTGTTAAATTACAGTTGATGGCTTCTATTTTTCTACTTTGTCCTATATTTTCCAGGGAAAATGTAATATCCAATGTAAGCTTATGTAAAAAAAATGTATATTTAAAAATTATCTTTGCAAATAGTCACCCTACTGTAGTGCAAAATATTTAGAGAGTTCAATTTGCTTAAATTATGTTCACTTCAAACATATAAACATTCTGCAAATATTTACTCTTTGTGCATTTTCTTGTGGGTAGTAAAACTAATGTGGTGATACACTTGAAATCCAAATTTGAGCTAACACACTGAAATAAAATACCTGTGTGTGTTATCAGTGTTCACAAAATCTAGTCAGTATAACTGGCTCTGAATGTTTACTCGCAAAAAAGCAGCTACATAACATGAGTAGAGTCCAGCCCTCTCTGAGAGGTTGGCATCTCTGTTCTTACTAATTTCCACATCTGGTTTACCCATTGAACGAACAGGCTCCGGCATAGAAATTCAAAACTGTAATTAAAATTATGAATAAAACCAAAATTGCAATCTGATTAATGAAAAGGTGCTAAAACATTAGCTAGAATAGTTATACGTAGTGGAAGCCACTTAGTACTTGACCGTTTAGAAAATTGTTCATAAGGGGCATAGTGATTAGGATTTCTAAATTTAAAGGGAAAAAAATCACAAAAAAAGGCAACTCAAGGAAATATACAGTTATACTCAGAATTTTTTTTGGGAAGATTCAGGAAATAGTGTCTGTGTGCATTGGGGTTTTGTTTTCTTTTGTTTTCCCCAGTGTGAAACTGTACTTGTGGAACCATCTGTAATCACACCATCTAATGGTTTTGCAGTTAACTTTCAGTAAGTGTTTTCTGATGTCAAAGGATTATAAAGTTTTCTGCAATAATAGACCTAGAGCTCCTGTTGGAGAAAGGGTGTGAATCTTGTAAGGTACCTTTCAAAAGTAGGGTAAAGAACAATTTGAACACATATGATAACTGTGGAAATCCACATTTTTCATTCGTTATCTTTGGAAAATGTTTCAGGACTGTGAAAGGTAGCTTTTCACAGTAGCCAATTCAATAACTGTTAGATTTCTATTTGTTCGTAATATTTACAGTTTAGCTTCACTTCCATCTGAAATATTTTACCTTTCTATTGTATGAAAATTTTGATATTGTTCCAGTGGTGCTTATGAAATTCATATTAGTCATAGTTGTGAAAGACTAAGTCAGCAACCCACTAACTGCTCATGCTCATGACAGTTAAATCAAATCCTCTCACAAATTGAATTCATGCCTTTTTACTTGCATGCCTACACAAGGTTAATTCAATTGATACTGATCAATGTAGCTGCAGGGTGTTGATGACAGGCTCACAGCATATGAGCTGGAAGGGTTTGAGTGTCCTACTGGTGATTAACTCATTGACAGGACCAGGGTGCAGCTCGCCAGTTGCAGAACTGCTTCTCTTTCTTGTCCTGCTCAGGCTGCAGTGATAAGTGCAGCAGTTACCCCCAACAGCCAGCAAATGATTTCATCGTTTTCCTGCCTCACTATGCCCTTTCTGGTTCCTTGACCTTTTGTTCTTGCCACACTTGTATCTGTCGCTCTCTATCCCATGAGCATACAACGTGCTCCCATTTACTGTTTCCCCTTTGATCCCAGTTTTGCTATATTCCTACTGAAATTTGATCTTGCTGACATTTCTACCTGGGTGACCTTGGCAGTACATGGCATTCCTGGCACAGTCACCCCGCTTCTGCTGGCCTTGGGTGATTGCACTCCCCAAGGGGCTCCAGCGCTACACCCAGGGGTCTGTGAGGGTCAGTCCTTTCCCACATAAACTCCTCTTGCACACCTGTGAGACACAAATGTCCTTCGTGGGGCTGTCTGTGACTGTTACCTGTCATGTCCAGCTGTTTTCTATGCTTTGCTGAGTCAATTTAACCTCACACAGCACCTGGTCAGGGATCGAATCATGTGGCTGCAGCCTACCAGTGCACTCCTGTCTTCTACATTAAGTACATTAAATATTGCTTCGCCATTACTTTACGTGTAGGTATAGTGATTCCTGATGTGGTTTAAGTACTGGAGCTAAAAAACTCATGTTTTCCTTTCCTCTGGTAGATTTATTTCCTATTGTTAATTACAAACTACTGTTTACTTTTTTTTCAATAAGATAACACATTCTGGGGAGAAGAGAGTGCCCTACTTTTCCACTGTGTTTTAAAATACAAAACACAAACAACAATTGCTGTCTGTCATACAGTGTTGAGATGCCACCTCTCTGGAGAGCATGGCCACGTGCTGGAGGGCTCTATATCTTTGACACTGAAACCCCAGCAGCCTCTCCTGAGATGTGTATTTCAAAGCAGGAATCTTTCCCTTTAAAACAGGCAGTGGAGGTGTTACTTTTTAGGCAATGGCCTACTGGTGTGAATCCTCCTCAAGGAGAAGGGCTTCATTCAGCATAACGGAGTTAAAATCCACATATATTGCCAACAAGATGCAAGCCTCAATCTCAAAGGTTTTAAACAATGCTGGGTTTGCAGTCTGCTTTTGTGTCTGAGCTTTGCAGAAAAGAAGTCAAGATTTACAGGACAAGAGTAAGTTGGTAGAGCTGATTAACTCTTCATTCTAGTGATTCAGACATCCATTGTTCCCAGCTTGTAACACTAATTCTCTGTTGAACAGTATCTGGATTACATGCAGAAGTAGTGCAGGGCAGTGGGATGTCTTTCTCATCTCCTTCTCTTTCATTTCATCTGGGTGTCACAAGGATATTATCTTGCAGGGTGCTTTTCCCTTTGTCTGTTTCCTCACTCCCAGCTTTTTTGAAAATACGTGTTTTGGAAATATAGGTGCAGGAGGGTTTGGAAATCACTGTGGTGTTTCATAGCAAAGTCTTGTAATCACTACGTTACTACTTCAGAAAGATGAGTAGCAGTTGCTCTCCCTTCTATAATTATATGTTATGAGAGATTTCATTTTCTATGTTTATATGTGAATGTATACGTGTTTTGAGCATGTTCTCAGAGATGCCTGGGTTCCTATGGATCCGGTAAAGTTTAGAAATGAGACAATCACCTGGCTGCTCAGGCTGGAATACCTCTGAGTCAGTTCATAGTTAAAACTCCAGGAAGCAATAACTTCAAGCAGGGAGGCATCCATTTACTGAGATATATCCTGTATTATACAAAGCAGCTAAGCAGGACATTTTGATATTGAAGTAATTAGTTTAAGGACCTCAATTCTGCCTTATCTCTCTGCTTGGAAACTTAATTAATTTGTTTAAGTTTGCCCAGTATGTCTATTAAAATATCTGATTTGCTATCACCTTTTTTGAGATATTGTCAAGACTGCTACAGCACACAGCAAAAGCACAGATTATGATATAAGATCTGAAAATATGTAAATGCTGCTGTTAATGACTGAGAAATAGTACATGAGACACTGGAAAGGAAAAATAACTTGTAATTAGAGCAGTTAAAATGTTTTATCTGATATTCAATGAATGGTTGTCCAAAGTGCATTAGCAACATAAAGCCAGCTGCCAAGCATGTATCCTAGCTGGGACAGCATATTGTGGGGGTGCAAAGTTTTGCTTTGTCCACTAATTAGTAATGTAGAAAAAAGAGAAGAGCAACTTTAGAATGAATTAATTAGGAACATGTGGAACTGTGTGCCAAGAACTAGTATCAATCAACTAAACATTCTGGAATAGTGCTAGTAATTAGAAAATGAGAGCATTGAGGTATTATATATCAAGGTTTACAATGATCAGTGAACATCTAGTGGGAACACTTTTACCAGATGAAACCCTGAGAGAAGCAGCCAGCCTGAAGGGGTTCACTGGAATACCTTATTGCTGCACTTCTTTATAGTAGATGACTTCACACATCACTGTAGTAGAGCAAAAATGTTTATTAATTTATTTACTGACCTCAGTGAAGATCATCAGTATGCAGTTCCTGCAGTGCACAAGAAATCCTACTTTCCATAGTCAATCCTGAGGTAGTTTATTGATCACAGTTCACCAGGTAATAGTAGAGAGAGGGAGAGAGAAGAGTTTGCTTGAAGGATGATGCATTTCTTCATCCCTTTGCCTAAAGAGCATCTTTGAGTGAAGTCCATTTTATTACTTCAGTGGAATAATTAGTTCATGATAGAAACTTTTTTTTGCGCAGTTGTGGTATATATCTGTGCTACAGACTGTCAAGCCTGAAAAGGTATTAAGCATAAAAGTTTTCAGTGCTCTTCCTCTCTCCTAGCTCAAACTGCACTGTTGTGTTTGGGGAGGGTTTGATTGACGGCAACCCATAATCACTATAACCTACAATGTAGCAAGCTACAGGTCTTTAAAACTTATTTTTCAAATAAACTGTTTGTCCTCTGGCTTGGTAGGTAACTCCCAGTTATCTTGCATACCTCAAGAGGATTTTTTTCTCTAGGGTAGCTAGAGTTAAGGTCTTGAGGGTAACATTATGGCCAAATGGTATTTTGGTCTGAGAAAAATTTCTGACCACATTATATGGTTTTGAGTTGTATGTTTCTTGTCACAAAGTGTCCTGACTAGTCCCTTTTCCCTGGGCACCAGAGCTGTTCTGAAATGTATAAAATAAGACCAGTGTGATACAAAACAAATACCTTAGAATAAACTCCCCCCAGATCTTCACAATATTTTTAAAAATAAGGGACCTATTTTTCTAGATTATTTTTATCTTTCCTTTTTTTTTGCATGTTGTTTTCCATTTATTTTCTTTTCCGTATCTTCATTTTCTAATTCTAGACTTCTCTAAGTGAAAATTTCTGAACTTCATAAGGAATCACAATTTTATGATTGCAATTATTTAAAAAGTGATTGTGTTAAATAGCAAAACTTTTTATCAAACTCCAAACTTTCTATCCATAAATTTTCATTAATTTAGGAATTAATAATGAGAGTTACAGCTGAGGTGCTTCATTTATGGTTATACCCCAGTGAACCCATGACTCCAGTCCTTCAAGGGGGATGTTCAGCAACAACAAGGTGATGGTTCCCGGCCTAAGAAGGTCCTGAAATTTTAGACATTGTGTATACAGACCTGGTGAGTTACTGGGTCAGGGTGACAGTTTCCGACAGTTTCTCATGTTATGTCAAAGCTAAGTATCACACTTCCACTGCACAAAATGAAATGTTTTAGTTCAGGGATATCAAAAAGTTTTTGCTGAAAACGCTGCAAATAGTATTTAACAACTGACCAAAACATTGTTACAGTCTCAGCTCTCACTACGGTAGCTTGTAGTTGCACAGTAAAGAGACAATAACCCCTTAAGATACTATATTAAAAGCAGAGATTAATAAAGATGAAAAATTATATAGAAATAATAATGATTATAATTTTATGTTGTGATTCATAAAAGATCAGGTGGCATTGTTTTGAGTGGTGGGTTCTGTTTGGTAGCAGGGGAGGGGCTACAGTGATGGTTCCTGTAAGTAACCGTTAAGAGTTCCCCCAGCTCCAAGCTGGAGCCGCCCGTGGCCAGGGCTGAGCTAGTCAGTGCCTCTGTGAATAACGAGTGGAAGAGGGGACACAGCACATAGAGGGGTGGTGTGATAACACAGGAGGAAGGTAAGTCAGAGACTTATGGATCATCATGAACAATCAACGTAACAGTCAATCAAAACTAAAAGAATAATGAGAAAGCTCTTTTTTGTCCTATCATTGCACACCACATCTTGTACTACACACTGAAGGGTCACATGCACGTGTGCAGAAATATAAAAAAGCCTGGTTGTGTCTTATTCCTCCTACATGACACCATTATTTTATAAGCCTTTCATGGAAAACCAGAACTGTGAGAAATTCTTTGAGCTCTTATGTGACCTGTTGAGCCTAAAAAATCATCAGTCTCTTACATCAAGGGAAATCTGACAGTAAAGGATAGAATACTCCCACCTCAAGATTCAAAGGTTTTTTGTTTTTTGTGAGGTACCTGTGAAAAATGACATTTCAAAGAACTATATTATTACATAATAAATGCAAAACTGGAGTGCACTTGCATTTCTGAATCTTGAAACTTCTTTCCTGGAAATTGTCTTTTTGGTCGTGCTATGCACTCACTGACCTGAGCTTTACCTTCTTTTCCTTTTCATTTTTCTCTTACTTTTTTTTATGTGGTCAAACAAATTGCACATCTTTCCTATTCAGCCTAAACTTTCAGTTCTGTTTTACAACTGGACATTATACAAATGATTCATAGTTTGTATGTTTACAAAATGTATAGGTTAAAGCTAAAAAGAATCTGTGTGGATGTATCAATGATGTTCTCATTGGCATCAGTGGAATTATATTTATTTTCTTATGTTGCATAGTTATAATTGATCCAAATTTCTAGAAAATAAGATTTATGCAGCAGACAAAGTAGAATTCTGTTGAGAATTAAGGGTTGGTTTTTTTTTGTGGGTGAATAAAATATCACAATTTGTGTTGAGTCTATTGAACTGAAATTTGGAACTTATCTTTTTGGCTAACCAAGGGCAAAGCATTGCTGAAAAAGTGACTATGGGGGTAAGAAACATATATTTACGATCGCAGTCTTATTGTGTTGAAGTCATACATTTCATGGTTTATGTCTTGAAATTGCATTAATGTAATGAAAAACATATGCAGTATGGGTGGGCATGGAAACACACTGTTTTGTGATGGAAGTCTTTCTTTCTAACAGTGTGAAGTTATTGCAAAGCTTAATAATAAAAAAATGGTACCACAGAGTTGATGTAATAATGTTAATCAAACCCCAGATCTCTCACTTCCTGAAGTCTCTCCTACTTCCTATGAAACACCTTCCCTAGGACAAACATCCCATACTGATAATATTGCTTTCATTAATATTTGTTGGTCATATGACACTTAATCTGTTCCTGGACTACAGCCCCTCCTAATTCTAAACCATGTATTAACCTAAAACAGTTATACCTAGTTTAGAGGAAGGTTACTTAATTTAAAAACACCACAGAGAATACAGTAGAAAATAGTTATTTTTCAGTCCCTGGAAGCTAAAAATAGCCATAGAGAGAGAGAAACACAGACAAAATATTTTATGGATTCTTAGATATCCTAAAAATGTGGTCAAATTGGGAAAAGTGAAACCAAGAGCGTATTTTTCTTTCCAACTGAGGTATTCATACATTGCTCTTTGTTTTTTTGTGGGTTTTTTTTCTCCTTTTTTTCCTCTTCTGGTTTAATTTTTTCCTTTCCCATTTGTCAAGTGCACTTTCAGAATGTCAGTTGGAAATCTGCAGTGTTTGTTTGAGATTAGTCTGTGCTAAGCAAAGAGAATTCTGAATTACCTTCCAAGTACTCTGGCATTTGAAGTTTAGAGAAAGTGATATAATACTCAGTTGAACATGTACTGTGTATTATGCTAAGTAAACTTAACACATAATCTTCTTTATCAAACACTCCTTTTTATGCAGGAGCATGTACATTGACTGCTGGAGATCCACATGTATTTTAACAATGTGTTTTTTCTTTGCTTTTCAATGGGGAACAATTTGTTCTAGCAGATTCTAAATGGATTTTCATAAATATAAAGCAAAGTAATTGATTTCCTAACATACTTCTCAAGACATACCATGACTTTAAGAATAGTGATTAAGTGCTCAGTAAGTCTCCTTTTCTTCTTCTCTGTCTGCTTATTTACATTTGCTCTGGATTCTGATTTTTTGCAAGGCTTATAGAAAAATGAAAAAAAAAATCCTCTGCTCTCCTTCCTACTGATCCCGGATACTTCAGGAAAGTTCAGTATCATAGGATAGTTCAGGATGGAAGGGACCCCAGCAGGTTCTTTGTCCAACCTCCTACTCAAGGCAGGTCAGCTGTGAGATCATATCAGATTGCTCAAGGCTTTATCCAGTTGTCTTCAAAACCTCCAAAGATGGAGACTACACAACTTCTCTGAGCAACCTGTTCCCATGTCTGACTGCCCTCGTACTGAGAAGGGTTTAGACTGAGTATAAGGAAAACCTTTCTTGTTTCAAGTTTTACCTATTGTCTTTCTTCCTCCCACCAGGCACTACTGTGAAGAGCCTGGCTCCACCTTCTCAGTAACCTCCTCATAGAAACTGGAAGGTGCTGTTAGTTGACTCTGAAGTTGTCTCTTCTCTAGGTTAAACAAACCCTCTTTCTTCAGCCTCTGTTCACAGGTGCTCCAACCCCCAGCCCTGTTGGTGGCTCTCCACTGAACTTGCTCCAGCTGATCAATGTCTTCCTGGCATTTTGGGGCCTGAAACTGGATAAACGGTTCTAGATGAGGCCTAACAAGTGCTTAACAGAGGCAATGTAACACATCTGTCAATTTGCTGTCTCTTATCTGTTCATATAGCCTAGGATGTTGTTGTCCTTGTTTGCTGCCAGGACACCCTACTGCCTTATGTTCATCTTGCTGTCTACTAGGAACCCTAGAGTCCTTTCTGCAGAGCTGCCCCTCAGTCAGCCAGCTGCCATCGTGTACTGCTGCCAGTGGCACTTCCTTCCCAATTGCAGGACTTTGTTTTTGTTCTTGTTAGGTTTCACAAGGTTCCCGTTGGCCCATTCCTCCAGCCTGTCAAGGTCTCTCTGAATGGCAGGTTGCCTCCAAGCATATTAACTCTTTTGTGGAATCCGCAAACTTGAGAAGAGTGTACTCCATGACCGATCAACAGCAAAGTTGAATGTGACATGTCCTGGGATAGACCCCTGCACTATTTTACTTGTTACCAGCCTGCATGTAGAGTCTGACCTGATTAGATTTTTACCCATCTGGTAGCCCAAATATCCAAACTGCAACATCCCAAATTGAGTAAAAGAATACTACAGGAGACATTGTCCAATGCCTTGGAAAAGATAAGGAAAATGATGTCTTCTACTCCTCTTTTGTCTAGAAATCAGACATTTTATCATATAAAGCAAACAGGTTGATCAAAGCTGATTTATGCATGATAATTCCTCACCCACTGTCCCAAATCTCCTTCTTTTTATTCATGCATCCAGAAATGGCTGCCAAAACTTGCTCAATAACTTTCCCAGGGACTAAAGTGCAGCTGACCAGTCTGTATTTTCTGGGACTGATCTTTTGGCCTTCTGTGAAGATGGGTACAACATTTACTTTTTTTCTGATCACTAGGAATTTACCCTGATCTTAACTTTCCAAAGATGNCCTGGCATTTTGGGGCCTGAAACTGGATAAACGGTTCTAGATGAGGCCTAACAAGTGCTTAACAGAGGCAATGTAACACATTTGTCAATTTGCTGTCTCTTACCTGTTCATATAGCCTAGGATGTTGTTGTCCTTGNGAGAGCACGGTCTTGCAAGCACATCAGCCAGCTCTCTGAGTACCCTTGGACTCAGCCCGTCTGGACCTGTGCTAACAAGTTTTTGTAAGAACTCAACCCACACTCAACTAATTCAATGGCAGAAGGTTTTCCTGTTGCCCTTGATGTTCCTTGCAAGTTTTAAGCCTAGCTGAGCTTTGGCTTACCTGGCACTATCCCTACATGGTTTGACAGTGCTTCTGAATTCCTCCTCTGTAGCCTGAGCTGCTTCTGGACCCTGTATACCACCATGAATTCCCTTCCTAGCCAAGCCAGTCACCTGAAACATGTTTGTTGTCTGAGAATCAGAATGAGCTGTTTCTGTGCTCTGACTTTATGTTTATTTGCTTCCCATCACAGAACAATTAATTTGATCACAGATTTGCTTGTGTTGTCTAGCTTTTTATTGTTGCAGATTTCAGGCTCGGCTATGGAATGTACCTTGGGACATATTTAAGTTTGTTTAAATCTTAATTTTTACTATTTCCAAATTTCTGAAGCAGACTCTCTAAGCCTTTCTGAATTAACATTTTATTGTAGTTTTTGAACAAGTATTTCAGTAATATTTCAATGAAGAGAAGTGATTAAGAATATGCTTTTCTTTTTGAAGGGGAATACATCATAACTTCTGAACAGTTCACCAAATCCAAACAAATAGTGTTTGCAAAATGCTATTTGGTGTTACAATTGATTTTATACTAAAGAAATTTGTAAACAGATCATTTACTCACTTGGCAAACTTTGACTTGTGAAGAGAACTTCATAATTCACTTACAATTTTAAACATTTAAATTTGGTGCCTAAGTGTCATGGTTTAACTCCAGTCAAAAATAAAAAGCACACAGCTGCTCACTCACTTCCCACTCCCAAGGGGATGGGGGGGAGGGAGAGAAAATTGGAAGGGTAAAAGTGAGAAAACTCATGGGTTCAGATAAGAATAGTTTAATAATTGAAATAAAATAAAATGTTAATTATATTGATTAATAATAATTATGACTATAACAACAAGAATAATAAATTTTATTGAAAAGGAAAATAACAAAGAGAGAGAAATAAGACCCAAGAAAGACAAGTGATGCAAATAAAAACAATTTCTCACCACCAACTGACCAATGTTTAGCCAGTCCCCTAGCCATGGCCCCACTGCCAGGCTTCCCCGTAGTTTTATTGCTGAGTATGCTACCATATGGTATCACTTTGGTCAGTTGTGGTCAGCTGTCCCAGCTGTGTCTCCTCCCAACTTCTTGTGCACCCCCAGCTTACTTGCTGACATGGTGGTACAAGGAGCAGAAAAGTCCTTGGCTCTGTATTAGCACTGCTCAGCAGTGATGGAAACATCCCTGTATTATCAACACTGTTTCCAGAACAAATGCAAAACATAGCATATACGAGCTACTATGAAGAAAATTAACTCTATCCCAGCCAAAACCAGCACACTAAGTTACAATGTGAGTAACTCATAAGGTTACTAGAAAAAGACAACTTCTTGTGTTTGATTTGCCTATGGTAGGTTTCTACTCTGACTCATTCTGTGGAGGAGCTTGTCTCTGTTCGATGACTACATAAGAATATTAAAATTATTACCTTCCCAAGTTAGTTGCCTGCTGTTAGTTAGTGTGGATCTCTCTTGCAGTCACATTCACCGTTGACCATATGGTAGAGCAGATACCTGCTTCTTTCTAATCAGTAGAGCAGAATTGCAATTTAGTTCTAAAAATTCTGGCCTACATCCCCTAAGAGGTAAAAGCCAAGATGTAAGAACATTCACATATGTTTCACATCAATACGTAATATACAAAGATGTATGTTTGTGTGGTTTAGTTCACAGAAAGTGAGGCAGAAACAGGTGAGCACATCTGGTTTTAAGATGTGCGTTTTCTGACTTTTTAATGTTTTATTTTGTGAATCAAGAACTGAAGTGTGCCCTCTCTACTTTTGTTAGTACTTTGCCCACTGTGTTCTACAAACTTTGTCATGTTGTATAAACTTTCACCTTCACCTTAAGAAATGGAATGACAAAATTAAGATTTTGTTTGCCACTTGCTAATAGGAGAGATCCACTAGAGTCATCATTAACCTAAGCTGAATGCCTGACATTTCAAAAATAATTCTGAAAGGCACACAATGAAATGGATCCATTATAATTCTTGTAGAAGTAGAAATTTCATACAAGTTCATTATTTCATGGTGATTTCGGTTTGTGCACTCACAAGCACATGAGTTTTATCAGTCCTTGTTGCAAAAAATTCTAGGACTGTATATCGTAGCGTTTGATGTAAATTTATTTTCAAAACAAACAAAAAACTTCATTTTTTATTACACTGAATTTCAATAATATAGGTAGTATAATTCTAGTAATGTGTTCAGACATACCTAGTTTACCAATTACACTTTTATGTGAGAGTATACATGTATTTATAATTTATAGGATTCTCAGTCACAGCTAGTCAATTTCCAGTTCACTGCACTTTCTGTTTTAAATACACTTGTCTTTCTTTCATTTCCCACCAGCAGTGTTAAAGGAATCTGGATTAATTATCAGTAACTTTTGATAAAGAGACACAAAAAGCTGTTGATGTTTTTGAATGTTATAACGTGTGAAGAAGATAAATAAAAAGCTAACTGACAAATACCACCTAACCCTTTGGATGATTCTTTCCTCGATGAGTGCCTGCTTTCTATTCTGTATTTTTTTTAATAAGTGCAAAATTTCCTTTAAATAAGACAATTACATCAGGTTTATTTTCACATAGCTTCATTTATTTCAACAGACTAATGACTTCTGATTTACACTGTTAGAGCAAGAATGTATCTGCTTTTGCACTTTTCATGAATGTCTAAAAATGTGTAAAGGATGTAGTAACTACAGACTTCTGACTTTTTTTCCTTGTTGTACTATACACTTTATACTCAGAGAAAGTTTTGGTTATTGAGGAAAACTTTAATAGAAATTAATTTCACTTTCTCTAGCTTTAAATACCTAGTTATGGTTCATTGTCTTAAAAGTTATACATTCTAGATTGCTCACTGTTGCATTCATTCTCTTTCCAATAAATTTAATAATGAAATTACAATGGACTTGAACAGAATAAAGGTCAGGACAATACAAAGACTCTGAAAATATCTCTACTTGATTGTAACTTATTATTTTATTTTTTGTCAATTTTTAAAGATTTTCAAACTTATATTGTGTTTAGATACTGAATTACCAATTTTAGAAGGGAAAATACAAAAATTAGACACCTATTCTTAATTTTCAAATGTGTAAAATCAGTCTCTTTTTAATTTGTTTTTTAATGAAGTCTTTCTGTGAGGTCCTTGTGTTGAAACTAGGTAAGGTACTCTCTCCTATTTATTTATTTAGTAGAAAGCTTTCAGTAGAAATGGATAGGACAGAGTTCAAATGTTTCTTATTAAAACTGAAATCTCTAGTGAGACAGGATAAGTGCTCTTTAATCTGATAAACTCCTCTGTGGATGAGAACAGAGGACTTCGGCTTCCCCCTTTTAGAACTCTCCAGGTTTCCAATCTGTTTCTTTAACAACCTGAGACAAGTAAAAGAGAATTACATGGATTGAAGTACATCAGAACTGGGAGCAATCTCTTTAATTAGCCTCTTATGTCCCACTTATTACTTAGAACAGACATAAGTAATAGAAATGAATTATATAATGAAGCATTGCTTGCAACTGTAAATAAGCATTTTCAGGAATGCTTATTAGTGGAATGCAGATTGTTTCTTTTGTGTGGATGCCACTGGTGCAAGAGGAGGCCTGTGTAGCTATAAACTGATCATCATGTATGGCCAGCTGTTCCATTTCTACAGCCACCCCACTATCACTATAAAATGTGTCGCAGCCTTCACGGTTGTCACTGTTCTGGAACTATCCCAGACTGATGTGTTTGGGACTTGTGCTTCAAGCTGTGGTACACGTACTCTTGTCTGATTACAGGAAGAAGTGCCCTTTCCCTTAGCTTCTAGAATATTCCTTACACATTAGCTGTCTATTATAACTTCATGAGTGCAAGACCTTACAACACTTCCTCTTCAGATAGGCAATTTCATTAGACATCTTCTAACAAATTTCTTTTGTTCAATCTTGAAAGTACTCTGGGGTATAATTCACCTTCAGAAGTTTGTCTTCGGGCTTCTTCTAAGTTCTCCAGCCCTCAGCAGTTAAGCTAGATGTAGATAAATCTTTTGGTTAGTTTGTAAGACAGATGACATTTGATTCAGGAACAAGAGTAGTCTCTGTCTGTTGACACTTGATACTCTATTCCATTGCTCTACAACTCGTAGCCTAGCACATATGGGAAACCATGTTGACTTTGTACTGTAGTGCTTTTTCTTGTATCAGATTTCAGATGAGTACTTTAGTGTTGCCATCTAAACAGCAATATTAATCATTACCTGCACTTCTTCACAGTTTTCTTTAATAAATCTTGTTAATAATTAATGTCATTCTTTTGATAACTCCAGGATAATCTACGAAAGATTTAATAACTTTTCTCCAAACGACCTACTGAGGTCTCAAAATCTATTACAATAATGAATGCTTAGCTGTGAAGTTGAACATATTTCACGTAATTTTTTAATGTGTGCTTCTGATAAATACTGTTTACCATACCAGTGATTAATCAGTGTTATAACTACATGTCCCTATGCATAAAGGATAAACTCCCAAAGGAAATTTAAATTAGCTATTATTGGAGCTAGACAAGAGAAAGCATGAGTGCTGTGTGAGCTAAAGGGTAAGAACACTTGGTAGAACTGCCTCTGAAACAAAACTGACACCATCACAGTGATGTATTTGTACCTCTGGGGGTGTAGTTTCACCATTATGATGATACAGGATGCACTCCAGGGCATTGTTCATAGAAACGCATGGATGTGATATGGTTTTCCAAATAGAGGTTCTTTCAGTGATGCTGGTTGTGATATTCCTAGTGTAATTGTCTACTGAACAGAATTCCTACCATTAAATAGTTGTGTGTGCTACCTATAGATCTCACAAAGGTTTCCAGTCTTGTAACCATGATATGCAACACGAACACAATTAAAATGCAGTTCATTTCTTTTCCCAAAAGAAGTTAAAAGATAAAGAAGCCCTTGATTTTCATTATGAGGAAAGTGATGTCAGTTGGCAAGCATACTAATGCTATGTCTACAAAAAATATTGTTCAATTTCTGGAATGTTGCTTATAGTACTTATAGTTTGTAGTTACAAACCCTCTAATTCTGGGGGGGGATGAAGACTTTGTATTGAACTGTTACTTTATTCAATAAAACCCATGTTTTAATACTCTTCAGAGTTTTACTTACAGCTAGTGATTCAATAAAATCCCAGCTCTTTCTGTAATTGTCAGGAAGAAACTCAGTCAGTCTGCCATGCTTAGTGCTTCAAGGCATATACACACCCTTGGTAATCTTACCAGGAAGTGGTAAGCTGTAGAGGTTTGCAAGTTCTAAACGTATTTAGTATTCTTTAACTTGAAATTTAAATTCTAAAAGCAAATACATTCAAAGTGATGAGGTATAATATGTATTAAGCATACATTTCTGATGGTGTTCTGACCAGTTGGTAGTATCCTTCCTTTTCAAGAAATAAAGCAAATACATGTGCTTAAATTATAACTTAAAGTGTTGCATGACTCTTTTCATTCTGAAATGTTAAGGTAGCTGGAGTGAGGATCTTACCTACTACACTTCTTTATATCGGGGAGAAATAATAACCCTTGATCAAGAGTGAGGGAAGATTACAGTTTATTAAATTTCTCTTTACTGAAGAGAGAATGTTCTTAGCAAGAACTCTATTTTTATTTATAGTTTTTTATCTTTTTTTATGTAATTTATTACTTTGCTCAAGAGTTTTCTCACTGTTTTTCTTCTGCTTAACATCCTGGAAGTCCCAGGGAAAGTTGATATGAAACTGAACAAGATTACCAATCTTTTTGAGACTGCAATTTTTCCCTTACTACAGTGATTCTGTAAAGCTTTTCTAGAAGTATCTTATTTGGGAGTGATTTGCTAGGGTTATTTGGAACTATAGTTTACCAAATAAAAGATTTTGTGACAAATGTATTAGTGGCCAGGACCCTTTCTGGGAAAAGCTTAACATCTTGTCTAGTCTTCCAACGTGTCTATTTGTTACCAGAGAAATACATTATCAGGCACATAATACAGTGGTATGATGGCACTTTTGAATTGTGTGGAGAGTATGGTGTAAGCCAGCTGCATCACATATGACAATGTAAAATAGAAAGATGCATTTAAAAAAAAGCAAATTTTTCATCTTCCTATCTAAGGAATAGCAAAAACTGAAATACTGCCCTCTCTTCAGGGCCAAATACACACCACTGTGCACTTGAGTCACACTTACTCTTAACTGATTTTTCATCCCTCCTCCCCATACCCCTTTGCCTCCTGAAATACTCACTTGTTTCACAGTTTTATGTTTTGTTATTTGACATTCTCTGTCCTTTCTTCCACTGTGCAGATGTGTCATGGTATTATGAAAACAGAGAGAGCACTGTCTGCTCAAACCTCTTTTGCATTTAATTTGGCCTGTTTCAGCAAACTTCTGATGGAAGCTTCTGGATAAGGAAAGAATTAGAGCAATTTATACCAACAAATTATTTTATAGACTGTTGAAAGATGCAGAGTAGTTGCTGGAGTGCACCTTCTAAACTATCCTGAATTCAGAAAATGTGTTGTCTCTTATCAGCAGAAGGGAAAGGACAAGGCATGGTAGTTGTGAGAATATATCCTAAGCTCAGCAGAAAGAGCTCAGCACTTAGTGTCTGAGAAGCCACTAGTTTAATTATCAAGGGGTATATCCAACATGTTTTCATGTTGCATTCTTTGGGGGTTTATCCCTTCTTTATGTTCTGGATTAGCTTCACTGGATTTTTGTTGAGCGGGTCTGAAACAAGAAGAGGGATGGACGCTGAAGCCTGTGCAGTTTCTGGATGGCAAGGCAATGTATCTCTGAGCCAATACAGTGGGTGCTGGGGCATGATTTTTTCCAAATAACTTCACTATATTCTGATGTTTACTTTTAGCTAAAATTAAATATTAAAATATGTCTTCATAATTATGTTTCTTGCCCTACTAGGGTGGAAAGTGTACTGTGTATATAAAATATTAAATCTTGACTCTTTTTTGTGGGTGGCAGGTCAGAAGCAAAAGAAATAAAGAGTCTCTGTAGTATTTAGTTAACTTTTCTGCTTTTAAAACTGTTTGGCAATGAAATGAGATAGGAAAGTTACAGTTACCTTTCCTTACAGAAACAGGTATTAGATAATATTTTTTTTCCCAATTCTCTTTGGAAATTAGTGTGAAACTGGATTGGGTTTATGTAAATTTAAATTAAACTGTAACTAGAAATAGAGATAACCCATCTTATGCATGGTATTACCACACTATGAGTTACCATTCTGTCCCATTGCTCATCTTTATGGCACACAGGAATAAGTGATCTCCAAAGCTTTCCAAAATTCACATATCTGTGAAATTAAGCTAATTTAAAGCTCTTAAACATTTGATTGTAAGGTTTTGTTTTGCTTTGGTTTGTTTGTTTGTTTTTTTTAAGACTGGTAATAAGTTCAAAAAGTATTTGAGGTCTTTTTTGTATTTTACATGGGTGTCCAGTAACAGGACTGTTCTCCCAAATTAACTATATTAATTTTGGCAGCTGGAGCAGGAATATAAATTCTAGATTAAGGTTTAGGGTGGAAGGGAAATTATCAATGAACAATGTTGAGGCAGAGCAGATCCTGGGAGAAGGTGCAGTTATGGCAGATGAAGAGTTGTACAGAGTTTTTAATGTCTTGTTGTACTGCACTTAGTAATTTTGAGGACAGTGTCAGCTGGGAAACTTATTCCCTGATCTGACAAATACTGCAGGCGTGAGTTGATCACTACACTGATCTTTTGTTCTTTCATTGAAACCATTATGGCTCACATGAGTTTTCTGAACATATTTAGCTACTGTTGGACATCTTGTAATTCCTACAATACACTCTTTATTTTTCTTCTTTAAAAAAACCCAAACAAAACCAAAACAAAAAAAACCCCACCAGACCCACTATGTTATTTCCTGCTGTATTTACATTCTATTCTAAGCAGAATACTTGAAGTGCAGCTTTGAATCTATGCCAACCAGACTATTCCTAAAGTCCATTCTGCCAAAAAATTCATGTTTGTCTTAAGCTGAGTGTACATGCTCCAGTGTAAGTGCATTTTTTCTGTATAATAGAGCAGCTCAGCAGTATTTGTTCTCCACAACTGCAGAACCTCAGGTCAGATTTCTGACTGCCTGTGTTCAAATGCGTAGTGTTTTGGAGTGTCACCTGCTTTGCCTTAGTAGTTAATCAAAGATCCTTAAAGAAGTAAAAACAGACTTTAAGGTTTGCATTTTCTCTCTTGTTCTTAATGTCATTTGCTGTCTTGTGCTGAACCATCCAAGAGATGTATTTACATTTCCGCATTATAGCTGGAGGTAAAGAAAGGGTGTTATAAAGAATATGAACATAAGTGTCTTATCTATGGATTTGAGTGACAAAGAAATATAGTAGTGAATACACATGCTTGGAATGCTCTGTCTTTGACATAAATATAATAATCCATATAGCTGGTGAATAGTTATGCAAAATAATAATTAAAAACACAAAACCATAGAAAACACCATAAATGTATTAACCCTGTTTCCTCTAAGCTAGCATATCATTTTAACTTTGTTATGCATTGATCAAATGGTGGGGTTTTTTTACATTCCACCTAGGAGAGCACGTTAACTACCAGTGTAGTTAGTCTGCTGTATTTTTTTCCTTGGGACTGTTAGTTTTTTCCTAGGAGAGACTGTACTTCTGTAGTAATTACTATAGATTCATTCTATAACATCAAGTTTCTATGATCCATCCCACCAAAAAGGAGATTGAAGACCAGGAGTTAAGTCTTTCAGCTTCGTAAAAGTAAGATTAAAACCTTTTATTATGGTTTGGAATTTATTTTGAGAATAGTCATTTCATGGTTGATCTTTTTTTATAATAATAAAACAAGAATTTAAACAACAGACAAATAAACATACAAGTGATAAAGATTAAAAGGGAAAAATAATGCTTTTTTGATAAACTTTTTTTTCAGTTTTCCTCAATGACCTGTGATTTTTTAATGCCTCAGATATGAGTTATCAAATTGAGATTATTTATTAATGCAATACAACTTCCAGAATTTTTTAAAATAATGGCTATTTATATCATGAAGAAAAAGAATTACAAATCATAAGTTACAAAAAGAATAATGATTGTTTTCACAAAAGAGAGTTTGTTAAAAAAGAAAAAAAGAATATATGTAACATTTCTAAAAGATGCAGTAAAAAATCAAAGAGGACGTTAAGATGCTGTAATTCTTCACTGTTATATCTAAGGAAATTATATTTATTTAATGGAGAAAACATACTATTATCTTCTTAAGTTATCCATCAATCCATCATCCAGAAATCTCCATAATTTCTAAAAACCCTCATCTAACTTTCACAGTCTCCCATGTTCCTTTTCTGTCACTATTATTAAAAAAATAAATATTTTTTTTTCTTTTTCTTTTCCCCAAGTATTGTGGAAGGGCTTAATCACACAGTTTAAAACAGTTATTACTTGTTATTAGAAAGAGGATGAAATGCAATAATATTATTAATATGGATACAAAAAAAATAATTTCAACATGGACAGCATCCTTGGATTCCTTTGGAAATACTGTTCTAAAGAAGTATGAAAAATATTTCTAAAAGAAAACTAAAAATTGCAAAGGAGAATCATAGAACCGTAGACTATCTAGAACCATAGATTCACAATGATTTAGGTTGGAAGGGACCTTTAAAGATCACCTAGTTCCAACCCCCCTGCCATAGACAGGGACACCTCCCACTAGCCCAGGTTGCTCAAAGCCTCATCCAGCCTGGCCTTGAACCCGTCCAGGGATGGGGCATCCACAGCTTCTCTGGGCAACTTGTTCCGGTGTCTCACTGCCCTCATCATAAAAATTTCTTCCTCTGTCGGACCTAAATCTATCATCTTGTGGTTTAAAACCATTGCTCCTTGTCCTGTCACTGCAGGCCTCGGTGAAAGTATGCCTCCATCTTTCCTGTAAGCCTCCTTTGTACATTGGAAGGGAGCAATAACTGATATAATAACCAGTAGTGGTGTACTTATTTTTCAGGCTAGCTTGCAAGCAGCATTTTTGCTACCTAAGTGTCTAAATAACTAATGATCAAGAGTCTTTTTTGGGTTTCTACTAGTATAGTTCTTAGTCACTCCATTTCTTCCTCTTCCCTCTCCATTTACAGAGTACAGGATAAGAAGCTCCATGTAATATTTTTAAGGGGGAAATTTTTGCGTTTTTTTGTTTTTCTCAACTTTTAAAAAGGATTAAAACTATATGCTTAACGCAGGAACAGTGATCATGAATATGTGGGGTATTTAGCAATAACTTTTTTTTTTTCAATTTCAAGTGACATATGCTTGTATGCCATCTACTAGACTTTCAATGCAATCATATTCAATTTCATAAATATCTTAATATGGTCTTCTAGTACACTAGACCCAAATGTATGTCTTCACAAACTGTTTCTAAAATCTGTTCTGCTTTGTTGTTATGCTCTATAAATGTGGTGAATATTTTGAAAGATAGGCCAAAAAATGAGTAACAATACCTAAAGAAAAGTATAGAAGAATCCTGATTCTTGGATATTGTATTATGATTCTAATACAGTAGAAGTTAAGAAGCTGTGTATTTGAGTGCTTTCATTGGGGATTCATACCAGGTGAAGCAGCACTTCAATATTCTCTATTTTCTCTGCAATTTATGTGTTGTAATACCAGCTATTTGAGTTCCTGCCTTCCAAGTACAGTTAACATCCACTGTAGTAAAGTGTGTTTTAAATGGTTTCACATAAAAAGGAACATGCTCAGTTTGGAAAATACTGTGGATGGTTTGCATTTCTCAGTAATCAAGATTAAAACAGATATATTTTTTAAGCTACCTGAGAATTTTGTGCTACAGAAAAGTTGTTCCATCTTACACTGGGGTAAGGAAGAAAATATTAATTATTTTGGGTTTTTTTTCAGGTTACACTATTATAGCCTAGTGAAGTATCTGAGCACTAATTCATCATTAAAATAAACAGCACTATTTTCAAAGTAATGGTAGACCATTGTTAAAATACAGTAATTTCAGAATTATGTTATTACTTGTAATAGAAACTGGTATTTTCTTTAATTTTGTATCAGAATTTACTACTACACTCTTATTTTTTAATATTTAAAGTTGGAAAACTGGTCTTAGAAATTAGAAAATACCCAATTCTCCCAGAGAAGAGAACAACATAAAGGAAATGTTATCAAAGAAATAAAGAATCTGTTCTGAAAATTAGTTTTATATTAAAGTTATTTTAATACTTATTCAAGAAAGGCAAGACAGTTATATTAGTCTCTAAAACTGTGGTTTTACTTCTGCTTTTATATCAGGGTGATCAATGATAGTAATTTCGTTGTGAAACTGTAATAGAAATGTTTCATTATGGCAATGGAAGCCCAGTTCTGGGAATGGAGCAGTACAGGAATATAATGTGGCACTTGATTATTTGTGCTGTGGTAAATTTCCTAAGCTTCATCACTCCTAGCATGTTATACTCACTTAGGTAATGTGCATCTGCAGTAGCACTGTAAAAATGCACCCACTTTAGAAGTACGCTTCCTTGTGTTGGGAGTCCCATCTGTTGGCATGATACATTGACTTCTATAGTTAAATGAGGAAACATTTATGTAAAAAGCACAATAATGTTAGAGCTAATAAAATCACAGCTGGATGAAGCATTAAATTCAATGTTCCTGTTGCTGTTGGCGACCATCCCAACAAGATATCCTACCAGTGATGGTCTCCATCCTTCTTCACTCTTTCCAGGACATGTTGTATCTTCTCTGCATCATGATGGACAGTAATCAGGTTTCTTTGCCTGTTTTCTTGAATTTGTTTTAGCAATCCACTTTGGTCATCATCTTTCAACAGTTATTTTATCAGTGTAAGTTTCATTCCAATAGGGGTAAGCAATAAATTTTGATTCAATGTATAGTTAGATTGTAGTAAACAGTGGGTTGTGACAGGGGCTGAACAGTTAAAGTTGCATCTCATAATCTTGGTAAAATTACAGATATTTGAGTGATTATATGTCTCTGTGGTTGTGTTGTTTACAAATATAGAAAAGGGTTCTCATACAAACACATCCATTTGCAACATGTACAAGTACAGTATCAGTAGTTTCATCAGGATGTATCTTGAAATGGCAAACATTTTGTTCAGTGTCAAGACAAATGTCTTGGGCCTTGATAGTAATATTTTAACAAATCCATGTTGTTCCCATACAACACATGCACCAACATTGACAGTTTGCCATTTGTTCCCATTTTGTTGGGCCCATGCTCTATGTTCTAATAGACAGATTAGTTTCATTGTGATTTAATCCTAGTGCAATGATTGGTTTTATGGCATACACTGAAACATTGCATATTGGTACAACAAAAGCTGTGGCTTCATTGTCAGTGAGGTCATAGGTAAAATTAACAAGATGCCAGAGATTTGTGGGTTGAGACGAGAACAATGTAATAATACAGATGAGTGATACCACAGTGCAACTGCTCCCCACCTGATGACCAAGGCCCAGCCTGTTTCTGGCTAACAATCCCAAACCAGAGAGAGTCCCAAAACCACAATCCCAGAAAAGACATGAGAGCCCAAGCCTCCAAGAGACAGAGAGATGACTGAGAGAGAAAGATGACCCCAAGAGAGACTGCACTTCCGGACGGATCCTCATCCATATACTAGGTACGATGTGCATGATATAGAATAGACCATTGCCTAATTTGGGTCTCAATCCTCAACCTAAGGTTGAATCCTAAGCCAGTAATTGTGGGCAATGCTCCCTGACATCTCCTCCTGCACCTGCAAGCACTGGCACAGCAGAGTGGCTAAAAAGTCCTTGACAGTCCTAACAGCAACTATAGACATCAGTATATCAGCCTTCTTCTCAGCCCAAATACAAAACAAAACCTTGTACTAGCTACTATGAAGAAAGTTAGCTCTGTCCAAGCCAAAAGAAAGACAAATAGGTTCTTTAGAACAATAAGAAAATAATACCAAACCCACCCAATGACAGAAGAAGATGCCTCTCCGCCTCCTCAACACCATACTCATATAAGCAAAGAACTCTGAATGATGACATTTCATTGCAACCCCTTCTTCACGAACACCAACTTCAGCCTTGGGGCCCAGAGGGGCGTTGGAAAAGTGAGTATAATAAAAGGGGTGGTTATTAGTATGTTTATGCATAATAATTTAACTACGTTATTAATTAAAGTTTTCTTTAAAACTAATTAAATCATTTGGGCTGTGCTACCATCGTTGTCACTGGACAAATAATAACTGTTCTTTGCATTTTGATTAGCCTGTGAAGTACTTAATTAGTCAAACACTAAACTCTTGGTTCAATAATTGTGTTCTCTTTGTGGCCATTAACTATGATAATATTGAGAATAGTAGTATATACAAACATACAAATGACTGATAAACAGTGATGCTCCCACCACCCAATGAACAAGGCTCAGCCCATTTCCGGCTAACGATCTTGGAGCAGGGAGAGTCCCAAAACCACACTCAGAGAATGAAGATAACAGTCCAAGCATCCCAGACTGAGAGCTGACTGAGGGAGGGAGAAGTCCTTGGGAGAGGGAACCACCTGGACAGAGGTGACATGGAGGAAAAGAGATCCGGAACCAAAAGGGCTGATCTTCCAGAGGGCCCTCATCTATATACTGGGCATGATGTGTATGTTATGGAATAGATTATTGGCCACTGCGGCTCTCAATCCCGAACCTAAGATCCAATCTTGGGCTTGTAATTGGGGCTGCGCTCCCTCCCAGCTTCTCCTGTCTGTGGACAGCTGAGAAGCTGGAAGACCTTGAATATCCTGGCAACAACTATAAACATCACGTTTATTGGCTTTCTTCTGAGCACAAATCCAAAACACAGCCTCTTGCTAGCTACTATGAAGAAAGTTAACTCTGTCTCAACTTAACCCAGGACACGGGTGTAACAAGGCAATTTTTTGTTCACTTTTTAAAGTCTTTTATTCCTGCTTGGATGTTGGTATTTCTTTTGAACATATCCTTTTGAGATTACTTGATGTTTGACTAAAGTTTTTACCCAATCGGGTTGACAGCCTTTACTTTTTGGTTAGCTTGCCTTGTGGTAGACAAGACAAGAAATGTTTGGATGCTGACTGGAATGAAACTGTTGAGTGAAGCTCCATGAAAATTTTGTGGCTAGATCTAGAGGAATCATGTATAGGTAGGTTAGAATTTAAGTTGAAACCTTTAATAATTGTAACTTCTATTATCAGGAGTTTTTCCTAAGAGAGTTAACACCAAAGCTTTTAAAATCCTTAAAGTCAGTATTTGTTTGAAATAGAGTGGATATTAATAAAATTATGATGAGAAACACACAGATAAATCAACACGCATCCACTTTGTATTCTTCGTTTAACATCAATCAGTTAACATCAAACTCACAACAAATTTGTTTATTAAAGCAGTAAGAATGCATTGCTAGAAAGACTAAGGGATCTAATTGCTTCTAGTGGGAGAAGTTCATACTGATGTACCACATGAAATGTCAACATGAAGGAAAAAACCCAACTGTGTGAAAGTCAAGAATATTTACTATTCCACTTCAGACGGTGGTTTAAAAAGCAGTAGCACTACTGATTTTGGGGGTTTTGGTTTTGTGGTTTTGGGTTTCTGTTTGTTGCTATGTTTTTTGTTCT
>VZTO01026651.1:143032-182766 GCA_013400615.1 Syrrhaptes paradoxus
TTTATATGTATTTGCTTTTTTTACTCTTTTCTCTCTTGGTGCTTTTTTTTTTTTCTTTTACTTTTAAATGAGTACTGTATTGCTTATGCATACAATTACCTTTTTCTTCCTTTTTGGCCTGTTTTTCTTCACTAAAAAGAGTAATGCAGACTAAAAATTAACCTTGAGAGAAGCAATGACAGAACTAGTGGGTGAGCAGGTCACAAGTTATCTGTGTTCAGATTGTTGAGAAATATGTGTTTAAAATAAATATACAGGGGGAAAGAAAATTACTCTGGATAGCATTAAAATAAATTGTATTAATTAGTTATCAAAATATACATTTTCTTTTTTACTATTTTGAGAGGATAAGAAAATACAGTTAATATAGTATATCTCAGTTGGGGAAATTTGATATTAAAAATAATCCCAGTAAAGATCTTAGTCTCAGAAATGCTGTAGTTTCTCAGAGACAGTAGTCTGCTACTCATTTTTAATAAAAGTTAGAAGAGCAGGCATAAAATATTAGGATGTATGTCAGTTTTGGTTTTGCCCTTTTTGAGCAGTTGGTGGGAAGAACAGCAGAAAACCTCAAGGAGTTCCTTCCAACCTGATACTTTTTCAATGAACTTAATTTATAATAAGTCCACTAAGCTCTTAAGGTTGAATATTCTTAACAGAATATATGAAGCTACAATATCGCCTCCAGAGGAATAAAGCAGTCTTCATAAATTGTTGGTATTCTTTCAGCAGAATTGTAGCACTGTTTTTGGTGAGGCTGTATCAGACCTGGCTCAAGCTCATGCTGGGACTTCAAATGACGTCTGAGTTTTTGAAACCTTGTGATCATCAAAGGTAGCATGTTATTTTTTCATTAAACTAATATTGGTGACTGCTGAATTCTCAGTTAGGAGAATCCCAAATCCTAGAACTTCTAGTCAGTAGCAATATATTCAGATGTATTTGAACTACTGATGATCTCTAGAAGATGAAACTGATGGCGTGTGATTACGCCTCCACTCCCATGAAAATTGCTGCATATATTGCTTTGCTCCAGTCAAGATGCATGGGTTAATAAGGAGAAAGTAATATTCAGATAGCAAAACACTTTGCGATTCTTTCTGATACATTTAGGAGTTGCAACTATGGTGTAGTCTCTCTGTACCTGGAACTGTCAGGGTGCTCTTGAAATGGGGTTTCTTGTTTGTGATAAATTGCTGCAGTGAAGATCACATTTAATCTCAAAAAGAAAATGCTTCTGCTTCTATTAATGTCAGTATAGTGGTATTTTTTATAGAAAAAGTGCAATAAAATGACGAGTTCTCTGCAATATCCAGCATTTCTACATTATTATGCCCTGAAACAACTAAGGTATTTACGATACTCATTCTTGTTGCTCTCACTTTTCTATCCTGCATGGCCACATCTGACCTTTGGCTGCACTTCTTGCATGTAGCATGCTTCTGTCTATAACCAACCACCTCTCCTCCTCCATCTCCATTGTTGCCATCACTGCCTGACAAATGAATGTGTTTTTTCTTCTCTTTATATTATTATATTATCCTTAGCAGACTACCAGGGCAGAGCTGCCATACATGGGAATCAGTAAAAGCAGAACACTGTCATTTTGATTTGAAATCATTTTACACCTGCTACACACTCAAGTAATACGCTGTCTGGAAAGGAAGGCTCTCTGGCCCCTTATTCCGGGCCGCTAAATCTGAGTCGCATTCTTTCTTTTTCAAGTGGTCTGAGTGTGTCTCTACTGCTCCCGTGGGTAAGACACCATGATCCAATCTGACTTCAGCTAGACTCATGCACTACACTTCTTGCTGCCTGACTGCCAACCAAAGAACAGATTTGACATGTACAGAGCAGTAAGAAAGTGCAATGGCAGATAAATGATTTCTGATTTATTTGTTTGAAGGAGAATAGCATTCAGTATGTTCATGACACACTGTATTAACCATATCTGGCATTTCAGTGAAGCCTGTAGGTAGATATGATGTAGCCTTGCTAAATTCTGTAATTTGTGCTGTCTCTTTGGGAACAAAGTGTGTCCTCGTTCAAATTGCCCTCACTCTTCCAATATGTCAAATTCTAGAGGCTGTGAGATAGATTACTTGGCTGATGAGCATGTATTCTCTTTTTTAAAACTTCCTGTTCTCAGCTATGGGACTGAAGAATTATATCTTCACAGCTATAGAAGAGAAGGGTATGTTGCACGGAGTTCTGTAAGGGTCTGTCTCGGATCTAGTCCTGCTCAGTATTCAGTTATAGCACAGGACAGAGTGTAAGTATGCCAATTAAAATTTACTTCAACAAAAAAAGGGAAGACCTACAGATATAGGAAATAAAAGCCCAAGATTAGATAATTATGAATAAATGCTCCAGAGATGAGAAATATGTTAGTCAATAAACATAATTTCAGGGTAGCGTATTTAGAATAATTAGTTACACAAATACAGGGGAATAATATACCATATAAACAGGTCTGCCAAAAAGTGTTGAAATGGATCAGAAGATGAATCAGGAGTCATTGTTGTGTTGCCACTTTTGCATACGTATAAGCAGAAGTAATGCTAAAAAAAAATATGTGAATAATGTTTCAGTGATGCTTAGGAAATGTAAGATTCCAGCAAGAGGAATTTGTGCAATTCTGGGCACTCCAGTCCAAGAAAGATGTGAACCAGTTAGAAAAAGTCTAAGGGACATTAACAAGAATTATCAAAGGCAGCAAAAATGAGAAAGCAGATAATATGATCTTCAAGTTTATGAAAAGTTTCTGCAGAGAGGGAATATTCTGTGTATTCTTGGTGACTACAATAGGATGCAATGGACAAACATTGTAGACATGGGAGAAATTTTTCTGATGGTGAGGGCAGTGAAGCAGTAGAATGAATGCAAAGAGAGGTCATTGCACCTCTAGATGTGGTGTTTTTTGAAAACAAATTGGCTAAACATCTTTCAGGAGTGGTACAAGTACAATTCTGTCCCAAGAGCAGGACGCTACTTTTTTTTTCCTTCTTGGTCTTTCTCAAATTCTAACATTTCTGTAATTCTCACATGTATGAATAGCCCAAGTATTTTCTAATTCTTGAAAACAACTCATCTTCACACTTGCATCAAATCTAATGAACGTTGCATCACACAAGAGCAGCATCTGTAAGTGTGATAGAATGGTTTCTGCCCACACATAAATAACTTTGGACTGAAAGAGAGAGGAACAACTGGACATAGGTATAGAAGAGCAGTCTGTAGGTATATTCCATCTGTGGTTTTAACTGTAAGAGGAGTTATAGACTGTTTTTATCACACTAGAGGTATAACTTGTCTCCATACACTGACAATTTTCTTATGAAAACTTCTTATTTCAGGCCAGAGGAATTTTTCCTAAAGATTTATTTCGCATCACATAAAGAGAAAATATTTACATTGAAGATTTTGGAAGACAGATGAATCCTTTAAAGGCTAGTACCAGGTGACTGCTGGTCTGAAGGTAAGTGTGACGGTGCTGCTTGTGCCACCATTGTCATCACTGAATCACTGTTTCCAGAAAGTCAGTGCTTTAGCTTGCACAGTCCATGGTTTGATGGTGACTTGAGACTGAAATGGTGCAAGCAACAGTAAAACCTCATGTTTTAGCAATGTGTCAAATAGCTCTTGTCAAAGAGGTAACTTTCTCCAATGTGCAAATATCATGACATTTTTGTTGAGTTAAGGGGCAAATTTCCTGTGCATTTTCTTGCAGAATTATGACACTTTTTAATTTTACAGCACATATTTATTGAGTATGTTTCGGTTTGGCATTTCTTCCTTCAAGTTCCAAGAATAACACCGAGACTAATGTTAATTTAGTTTTTATTCTTCTATCTGCAGAAATATCTGCAGTTTTAAATTGTGACAAAATAACCTATGCGGTTTATTTCTTATTATAAGTTCTTTTTAGAAAATAGCTTATATTTGAAAAAACTCAGGATCATAAATATTAAGTCTGTGTATAGATTTTCTGGTGTCCAGATTTTACTATGAGTATATTAGAGCTTTCTCATAGTTTTGTTTTTTCTGTATAAAAGGTAACCACTTCCTGGCAATGTTCATTTATTTATCAATATGATTCACTTAAGCAAATACTTCCTTGCTACAATTAAAATATATATTCTGTACTGATTACTTCAAACATTTCATGCTATTCCCTCATTATTATGTTTTAGTACATGGTTATGAGAATAAATAGTCTGTTTCCAGTAATCCAGAAATCATTAAATAATCCACTGAAATGGCTGATTTCAAAAGCCTTTTGGGTCCCATGAATTGTAGCTGCTTTTCCTTCCTTGTTTTTGCAGTGATATATTTATATGGCAGAGTATAAAAATGTATTGATGAAAGACTTGGGGTGAAATAACTCAAGATTTAGATTGTGATATTAATTTTCTCGCTTATTGCAATCAGTTTTCAAGTGTATCTGAGCATGATAGATGTGAGTTCATGAAAATTACTTTTAAGAGTGCAACAGTTTTGACTTGGAGAAAGAAAATTTGCAAACCTCTCAAATGAAGCGTCAGTTTCTGAGGTCACAAAACATTTTAATTCCCAGTCATTAGAAATAACATCAAAAAAAAAACCATGTTCTTTAGACTAGCCAAGAAGCACTGTTGCAGAGTATTTAAGTGGACACTTTTTAGAACTGTAGTCCTTGTGGTTTGTAAATTGACCATTACAGTTCAGCTACATACATTAACATAGTAAGCTACAGTGATTTTGCTTCATGGACACTGAGAAAGTAATGTGTTATATTTAGCTTGAACTATGCAGTATGTATTAGAGACTACTGGGTTTTTAAAATATTTCTTGGTTATCATATAGGCAGACAAATAGAAGAATCCACACATTCTGGTTGTGCACAGAGCTAGGTCACACACCCAGTATTGTTTTTCGAAACAGATTTTTAGTTCTGTGAGAACACAAGCAGGAAAAATAAGGATCTGGCAAGATTAGTTTAAGACAAGCATAACAATAATTCAGAAGATTTTATATTACTTAATATTACTTCTCCAAAAAACCATAATTTTTTTCATTAGAATTACTTGGGTCACTTGAGGGAGAAGCTTTCATTAGAAAGTAATTACAAAATGAATCTGTAATACTGATATAAGCATTGTAAGAGTATAATATGTGGTAATAAAATTTGATATCTGTTTGGGTACTCTTTAGGGATGCTTGTAAAATACAAACCAAGCATATTTAGAAATATTTGGAAAATATATATTAAACAAACAAAGTAAGACATGAAAAGTATATCTACAAGAATCGATCTCTTGGAACTGTTTCCTCAGATGGATTCTTGAACACATCTCATTGACAAAATCTACCCTTGTTTGTCCTTGTAAATGAGGCTGTAAATTGCATACAGCATATGTATTTGTCCAGCTGCTTTTGTCATGTTTTTAATTAGGTATCTCTGCATTCATACTTAGTACTAAATTAAATAATGATAATTTGTTCTGTCGAACAACCTGTAAGCCTTTTAATCTCAGCATGAATAATCAGCAGAGAAAACCAGTAATGTAGTGAAAGTTTAGCTCCAACCAGTATGACAGCAAACACACTTGTTCTTCCCCTTTGCTCCTTTCCATACCTGATAGAAATTTTTGTGATTTTTCTAATTATTTACTTGTAGAATGGACCTTAAAAAGCAAAAAAAGAAACTTTGCGTCCATGAAACCCAACTCCCATTGGAAGTAGTGGTAAAAGTCCACTGACTACAGTGGCAGTAAGGCGCACTTTTGAAAAACCTGTGGTTAAGCACGTCAGGCAGAAATACCTCCTACTACGTGTCTTTACTCTACTCGCTTCACAGGCTTTAAGTCTGGTTTAAGTTTGTAAACAAACTGTACCTGAAGGGAAAAAATGCTATATGGAGTACAGTCTGTGGCATGCAGAAGAGTTGAAGTGTAAAAAAGCAAAACAGATGACCAGTGATTGTCACTCTGTTGAAGTTCAAACTACTATTCTGTAAAAAATGATGACTTTGTTATATTCATAATAAAGATGCAACAATAAGTAAGTGGCTTATGATATACTGATGTATTGAGATGTTTTTGTCTCTAGGCTACTTGTTTCAGTTCATTCTACATTAACACAGCCTGAAAGCCCTGGCATCCAGAATAGAAAGACTCAAGAAATCTCAGTGAAGGCCATCCATCATGTAGCACTACGACAATATCATCTGCCTATTCTGACACTAATCATGTCACTCTCAAATTCAGTCTGATGTAATGATTCCTTTGGAGCAACTTGCTGATTTCAGTAGGTATGTTCCTGAAAGTGTCAAAGAGAAGGAACATGCAATCCGTAGTGTGACAGATGTAAACATCAGGGGTGATAAAATCATCATTTGTTCAAAGACTTTTAAAATTGTATTATTCTGTTTTTTCTTTATGCTCTTTCAACAAAAAGAAAGCTGAGATGGAAGTAATGTTCCAAAGAATTAAAATAATCCTGTTAATTACATTTTATTTTCTTTCTGATCAGCAAAGTCTCAAAAATTCCCCTGGAAAAAGTTTATCTACTCTACCAGAGGAGAATCATAGAATCTTAGAATGGTTTGGGTTGGAAGGGACCTTAAAGATCATCAAGTTCCAACCCCCCTGCCATGGGCAGGGACACCTCCCACTAGCCCAGGTTGCTCAAAGCCTCATCCAGCCTGGCCTTGAACCCCTCCAGGGATGGGGCATCCACAGCTTCTCTGGGCAACCTGGGCCACTGCCTCACCACCCTCACAGTAAAAAATTTCTTCCTAATGTCTAGTCTAAATCTGCCCTCTTTCAGCTTATACCCATTACCCCTTGTTCTCTCACTGCACTCCCTGATACAGAGTGCCTCCCCATCTCTCCTGTCGGCCCCCTTCAGGTACTGGAAGGCTGCTGGAAGTTTTCCTCTGAACAGAACTAAAAAAATGAAATATTTTATGGAAGAAACTGCATTTTCTTCCCAATTGTTCATATAAAAGATTCTCCAATCTACAGACTCTTCAATCTGTCATTTTTATTATATATTGAATTAACATTAAAAAGAGAAAAAATATTTTCAAGGATGAATATTACACAAATCTAAAAGCAGCATTTTCCTTCCCTTAAAGTCAGTATATAAAAAAATAAATTATGGTATAGTAGTTGATAATTTTTCCCCAGTAAGATTTAATTAAAAAATTCACTTGCAGACTTATGGCTAATCACGCAAGAGCTAAGACATCAGTGGATTTAGAAATTCTTAAATTGTCATTGATCATTAGCCATTGATTGCATCAATGTCATATCTTAAAAATGTTTCCAACTTATGAAGTAACATGATGACTCATAAGAGCTTTTACCACTCAGTAAGTATATCCATAAATTTCTAAATCAATGATCGTGACTGTAAGTGTCCTTATGGTCCTAAGTAAATGTGCATCTTTTCCCCCTCATTGACATATGTCTTTAAATAAATTATAAGAACATTGAAAGAAAAACATTTTACACACACAGAAGGTCTATGAAGGTGATCTAGAGCTCACTGAAATCATTAGGACTTTACAGAAGGCTTTTATTTGGACTGTATTTCTTCATTGCAGATCTGAGTGGCCTGTTTCCCTGGTATCCAGGAACCAGTGAGCAGGAATTAAGAATCACACTGATGTGTTACAATGAATGTTGTTCTTGATGTCCCCTTCAGCCCCAAGGCTGAAGGCAGCTGCATTGCACTTAGTATAACACTGCCATTCTAGGGACTTCTTTTACCAAAAAATTGTAGGTGCAACTTTGTGGACCTTTCGTTGTTCCAATGCAGTCTGATGGAACCACACATCTGGTAAAACAAATCTTTTTCAAGTGTGCATTAGGCATTAAACTATCAATAAGTATCACAGCTGTGTATGCTGTGTCGCACAGTGCATTTGTACAGCTGCGGCAATGGAGTGCCGAGGAACTGTCTCTGATGTTCTGTGTCTTTCCATGACAAAGATCATGTCTACAACACCACACAGGTCTGCAGCACTCCTGTGATGAGAAATAAGGTTCTTAAGACGCATAATACATAAATGCCTATGTTATTCAGCTTTACTTCAAAAATAATTTACTGTTTGCTCAACCTGCTCATGGCAGTGTAGGCATTTAGCTTCTAAAGATTTCTGCTCTTGGGGAAAATGGTATTGACTGCAAGGCAGACATTGCAGACATCTGAAAGATAGTTTAAGACTTGATTATTTCTTCCAAGATCTGAACAGTGGTAGCCAGGGAGTGTTTCTAGTTCTTTCCTTTTAGCTGTCCGTTAATCAGGGGAATTATTGAAGTTTCCCTGTTCTCCCTTTGGTGCATCTCTAAGAAGCACTGAAAATCATTGTATTACATGGCTTTTTTTGTATGTACGTATAAAATGTGACTGTTTGCAGGGATTTATAGAGTGAAATCAGTCAAATTATTCACTCTTACAAAATATGTACTTTTTTTTTTTCAGGAAGTCATGTTAAGTCTAGATTTCCCTGTGCCTTCCCTCATTTTGGCTTTTGTACATTTTAATGAACGATCCAGTACACTAAAGTGCACATGATGAAGAGACATAGGGATCACCGATTTTTCCAAGTCTCTCAACATTTCAGAGGCACATACTAGATATCCTGACATTAATAACTTTCAATAGTGCATAATACTACTTGCTGCATTTTAATTCCAACTGTTATTTAGTAATTACCACAGTGCTGCATAGAATAATGGATACTCTAGAATTTAAATAGCTCTAATTTATAATTCAAGACATTAGCTGAAGAAGAATGGCTAAATTTAGTAATATCTGGGTTAGAATTTAATTTACAAAAGACAATAAACTAATTTTTTGTCCGTTATCTTATGTGAAATAATGTTTTCCACAATAATTTAATACATGATCACCTTGATATTTAATTACTCTTTTTTTTTTAAGAAAATTCTTCCCCCTGTCAATTTCCAGAATTCAAGTTTTCATTCTCTCTTCTCAAAGGTTCTTTTGTCTTTCACTTCTCTCACAATTCCATAGGGATTTAGGACATCAGAGAAGTGAGACCACAGACATTGCCATTCCTAGCTTTCCATTAATTAGATGTTGTCAAGCAATGTCTCAACCATCTTATGTGTTTTACAGAAAGTGTAGACTGCTTGTCCCACTGAATTCAGTTTTCCATTATTCACTTTACTTTCCTGTCATATAACACTTTTTATCAGAATGCTTTGATTAGTGTGTCTGTGTATAATCCAGAAAAGCTGTTTGCTTCTTACCCACAGTTGTTTATTTCTTTCAATAATATCTTACAAAGAACCTTATAAAAAACCTTTGAAAATATCACTTATAAGTAACATGAACAGGGTCACCTTTATCTCATGTCTTATTTTTGTTCCTTCATACTACAAAATATTTATATCCTGCCTAGAATCTCTCAGCATTACTGATCTTGTCTAAATTTGTGATGGTTATAATGTAGGTTAACATTAGAATAAACATTAACTCCGTATGTGGTCATTATTAAACTTACCTGCTGTACAGAACTTGTAATATATGCTCACAAGTATCAAAAGCACATAAAATCATGCAGATCTTTATACTGCTTTTCTTTTTCAGAAAGATGCCAAAGCCTTTATATATTTTCAGTGGTTGTTACCGTTTTAGAATTATCAATGCTTTAAAATTAAAATGGTAGAATAAAACGGGTGAGTTGTTCAGGAAAATGGAAGAGAAGGCAGAATTTATGACTGTTCACAACACTGCAATCATGTTTTGTGTGTTAAAAATGAGGAAAATGTATGCATAATTTCTGTAAATATTGCCAGCACACAACAGCAAAGAGAAATACAAAGAGCCAGGGGTTAAATTTTGAAAAGGACAAGAACCTAAAACCGGTACAATTAATATAAAATACTTGCTGACAACTTAGAAATAATAGATTTGTTTTCATCTGGGGTATTTCCTTCTATTTTTTTCTTTTCCTAGCAACTGTTTGGGTCACCATGGGTGGTACTTACAAGGAGTGTGCTGCCTGCCTAATAAGTAGTGTCTTTAACGCTTTTCTTGGCAATTGTGTCACGTAGATGCTTAAGAAGAGAGGAAAAGATCAATATGTATGCCTTCTTTTAATAGGAGGAATTTTAATTTCGGCTGTCAATTTTCATCTATAAGTGCAGCCCCACTTGTGTAATTACAGTTCCAGCTACACATGTACCAAGCTCATAATTGTGCCAGTGACGTTTCTTTGCTTGTATATTACGAGAGCTTCATTGATGTTTGACCAAAAATAATTGAAGAAGAATATTGGCTGCACAGAAGGTCCTTTCCACCATGTGATTATGACACTGAGATTTCCTCTGTTAGAGATACAGTTAAACTGGTAACACCAACCCCTAGAATTGAGTGGAAAACTCTCCCATTATTGTGTTGAATTCTTCTCTCTGTCAGTGTTTTTTTGCTCTGTGGGTTTAGCCATTAGATCACTCAAAACTAAATGAGTAATCAGGGAAAGTTCCTTTGAAACAGGCAATACTTCTTCAGCCTGAGGATTCAGACCTCCTACCTGCTATACAACCTCCCTAGGGAGGAAAGTCCTGAATTTCCACCATGGACATGTTTGCTGATGAAAATATTATTATCAAAGTCAGTTTTATTTTGTAAAGATCTGGACTTAACAAATTCAGTTTCACATTTCTCCTTCCTAAGATCTGTCATTTAATATTTCCTAACTTGTGTGTTGCATGAAAGACTTTACTACATCCATGGTCTCCAACTCGGAGATCTCACTAATCACCGGCTAAGAACACTGGTCATAGAAAAGGATATGAAAGTAAGAAGGGCCAGGAATTGTGCTGTGCTATAGTAGCAATAATACTGCTAGTAACATAAGATAAAAACAGTCCAGAAATAGATGCAAAGATGACACCACCTGTATAAAAACGTATTTGCACTGAGTGTTATCTTGCAGTCTGGAAAATGCACAAAAACTATTACAGTCCTGTTGATCTATTTTGGGGGAATATACTTTTTCACTTGAATTTCCTCCTTCAGGAGCTAAACTAATTCATGAAGTCATGCCTCTTATCTAAAAGACCATATTTTAAAATAGATTATTGTTGTAAGAGTTCTGTTTGAAAACGTTAACATTAAAATCAGCTGTGGTGTGAGACCTGTGATTAAGCTGTTGAACTTCTTCACTTTAGAATAGTTTGTCTTATGAGGTCAGGTTGACACTAACTAGAGTGCGTTGCATCAAAAAATAATTAATTGTTGTTCTGTTATGTTCTAGAGGGGCAGTTCTATCAATTGAATTCCTGTTTCAGAAAGAATTCACACCGTGAACGGGTCTAATTTTGAATGTCTCAGTCTCAGAACTGCAGATGTTTTGATGGATAGTCTGGTGATGATGGAACTGGACTACAGCTCAGGTATAAAGGCTTAAACTTGTTTTATGTCTTGTGGAAACCTGGGCAGGTAGTACAGGTTCCTTGTTGGGGTTAATATTTAAGCATATGTCTAACTGAACCTAGGAGATATTTTGATCTGTCTTTAAATTGTCTAAACTAAGTAAACCATTTTTCATCTGTTAGGCTCTGTGTGTGTGTCAGTCTTGAAGTTTGTGTAGATGGATGTTTCATGCAAACTCAACATATAAAATTTGGAACTGATCTTCTAACAAAGCAATTTTTTTCACTGCCAAAAACTGGGAATTTTTTTAAACATCTGATTAAAGCATTACTAGCAGCTGTCCTAAGAACAGCTGCTTTAAAAATATGACTATACTACAACAAAAGAACATTCTGTATTTTATATTTGTTTTCTGTATTGTATTTTGTTTTCTACACTTTTCTGTGGGAAGTTTAAATGGGAACTCAGCTTTTCAAAAATCTATTCTATAAAGAATATCCCTAAGATCCTTTGAAAATAAGTCAGTGCTCTTACTATCCATTTACTGTCCTAAGTACCTGCAAAATATTATTCCCCCTGTACTGTCAAGGGCAGATAATGCTCACTATTCTTCCAATACAATGGTTGGTAATATTTCTTCTGATGGGTATCCTGGACAAGCTTTACAGGTTTTCCATATATAAAACTATGATCTTAGCTGTTTAGCATCATTGTTTCGAGATCTGCTGTGTGTGTGAAAACTCAGAAATAATATTACTTTAGACATTACGCTTAATATTGTATGCCTTTAAGATCAAATTTTCATCTGTTGTCTAGCCCTTACCATTTTTCATGGGCATTTAGGCTAAACATGGGTTTTTCTGTACTGTCAACTGTATTCTATATTACAGGCAACTTATCAGAATGGTTTACAATGGTTTACAATGGTTCTTTGTTATGAATTTCAGGGACTGTGAAATTTGAGGTAATTTGCATTTGTAGGTAAACTGAAAAGATTGCAGCAGTACAAGCCTTCTGCAAGAGCAAATCCCATTAAACAGTAGAGTTCTTATTCTTTTGTGGGAGGTAGTTGCCAGGTATACACTGGAGAAAGTATAAGTTTTAATGATGTACTTCTCTTATTTACTTTCAGAAAAAAATCCCTAAGTTACTGTTAGTTTAGAATAGATTTATATGTGCTTGCATAAACAATTTATAGTTATCTATGATACTGTACTGATTTAATTTCTGTTTGGTGCTTTTCCATTTTACTGTTTTTGCTATGAAACTTCAAATAGATGGTATATTTAAGAAGTTCATGACAGACATAACTATAAAAATCATTTTCCCATTTTCAGTAAGATATTACAACAGAAATTTGCCCAGTGTTGTTTGTCTGTTGAGTCATGCTGGAATTGCACAGTGCTGTGCCTTAGTTTCTCAGCAGAGGAGAAATCAGTGGCACACATTTTGGGTATATTCCAAATGAGGCCCCCTACCCCACTTTTTATCTCAGCACAATTTCAAATCTGGTTTATTAACTCAGTTCTTCTTTTTGTGAAATCTGTCTGGCCCCACAGGAGACCACTTGAGTATTTTTAAGCCAACTTCCCAAAGTGTCATGGGAAGGCATTGTTAGTTTAGGAGCACTGCTGAGTCTGAGCTGGTCCTGAATATTTTCATAACAATATTTTAAATTTAATAATGTCTACTACAACATGGACCTCTGGGAAGAGAGTGTAAATAGACAAGAGGCTCTGCAAGATGCAGCCTTGCCACATGAAAGCCAGTTTGAGCTAAAGATAAAAAAACATCTTTGAGTCTGTACAGAATAAATAGGATGCACAGTACAGAAGACCGGGAAAGTTTTGCAATTAAGGAAAGTGTTGTGGACACCAGAGAGGGTTTAGCCAAGACAGCTTGGTTTCACTTGGCACAGAATTTTAGATTCCAGACTGTGTGAAAGGAGGCTGCCTTGTTTCCAGGTCAAATTGAGCCTTGTATACTAGTTATTTGTCTCTCTTTATTAAAAAGCGATGCTGGATCCAAATTGCCTCTGCATGGAGCCAGTCTTGGTACATCACTGTTTTTTTGGCACTATTAGTTCACAGTCCAGAAAAAATACTTGGAGATAGTTGAGAGCAGTAACTGAGAGCTGAATGAAAATTAAGTAAAAACTTAGTCCCTGCCATGGAAGAAACACGGTGTGTAATGATCTTCTGTTATTTTCTAAAGTAACACAAGCATAGGTTAAGATTTATATATGTCCCTGAATACTTTTGGACAATGTTCCTGTCTTCCAAAACATTATGTGTTCTAAACCCCAAGTATCTGTGACTGAATTGACATTGTAAAGCATAATTATGTAAGAAAAATTGTAAGAAGTGGGTGGAGAGGAGAGGAAAGGGAAGATAATAAGAACATCTCATAAAAGTACATATTCTGTGTTGTTATGCTAGGTGTCTCGAATAAAAACAGAAAAATTCTTTCTATGTACTTCATCAATGTGTGTTTAGGTTACTGAAAAATAAGGTTGACAGTGCACCCAAAATATACTAGACGAACATGGGATATAATTCAAGGTTTGCCAAATAGAAATAGTTATGTAAACTACATAAATCTGCAATATAATTCAAGAAACTAGTGATTTTACAGATGGATACATGATCTCACTCTCTTAATTTCTAAATAGCTTCTGAAAAGTTGTACCCATTTGTGCTAGTAAAATGCAGTAAGACAAAATCTGTAGGGAGTATTCCAGCTCTTTTGAGCTATGTAAAATGCTTACTGTCCTGCTAAGATTCAGTGTGTACCTCCTAGGACAGAAGTCTTTGGCTGTATGCTCTGTCTCCTGCTGCCATGCTTCTGAAACAAAAATACTGCAAATCTCAAAAAGTGCACATCAATATGCCTCAGGCTAATGCTGAAGGATACTATGCAAAGACTAAAAGAGCTAAAGAAAAGTAAGATTACAGCTAAAGATTTTCTAAGATCTTTGGAACGATAATCTTCTGACGATTGGCAGATTTATTCTTCAAAACCAAATTAGGCATCAATGAGATTGCATTAATTTATTAATTTCATGTTTCTTGTGATGCACTGTACTGTGATAACTTGATATTTCTTCATTGCTGACCTAAGCCATGGAATATTTTTATTTATTACTTAAAGTTTTATCATGAGGAAAGTTGTCAAAAGGATGTGTATGTAGATGTATTTTTACATATGTCAACACTATATGGACAGAAACTGCTTATGGTTTCTGTGTATGTTTTCTAAGTCAAATGTAGCCCAATGAATAGGATTTCTGTCACATTGTAATTAAATTACAACAGGTGTTTATTTGGGCAGTGCTCAGTGCTTGGGAGGCCTTGCCCGGGCCTGAGCTGGTGCCACTTTGTTCTAACAGTGATCTGGTGGTCACAGGACCATTGCTTGACCTAAGCCAAAGCTGTGACAGCTGCAGATGGATGAAGCTGGGCAAAGCACACAGTCACTGTGGGACAGGCAGCTCCCTGCAGTGTCTCCCAGGGCTGGGGGAGGCTGTAGTGCAGCATCCAGGTGGGGCTGGAAGCCAGTGAGAGGCAAGCAGGTAAGAGAAGATTTGGAAAATAGTTCTGAGAATAAGGAGAAAGGAACACCCCCTCCCCCCACCCCCACCCCCACCCAGCACAGAGCTTGGGATGCCAACCCACTTTGACACCCCGTTATCTCTCTGCTTGAGGGTGTATTAGTGCCATTGAGCAGAGTGACATTGGTAGTGCCAACACAACACCAGAGAAAAAGGGTAGCTCTTAGTATGCTCTCATGTATAACAGTTTATAAGCATAATATTACCAGTGAGGCTTTTCTATATATCAACTGCTGATATTCCAACAGGGCTAAATATAGCTGTTTGCTAGATTTTGGTCAGATTACATTTTTAATTAGGCTGACAATAAATTCCTAGCTTCATGCTTAAAATATGTTCCCTGGATAGAGTTGCTTTAAAAGTGCACCTCCAACTGGAACCAGTTCTCGTGAAGCAAGTGAAATGGCATTTAGATGGATAATGTGGAGTGTGCTGCAGCAAAAATTAATCTTACATGGGAGAATACTAGATGATGCATTTGTATTTTCTACATCTTAAATTATTTTACACTTTAATCCTTTTAAATCTGGTTAGAACCAGTCTTTGAAATAGATATTTTCTTTTTTTCTTTTTTTCTTTGTCTGTTTTGAGGATATCCAGCTTGGAATTGCAAATAAAATTAGTGCATATGCAAAAATCTAACAGCAAAATCCATTTCCATTTTTTTTTTGCAAAACTGAGCATGAGTTACAACTGCCTACAAAAGGTACAACTTAAATCTTCAAAGCTAATTCCTACAGAAGTGAGAAAATCACAAGGGACAAATCTTCCCAAAATACATCTTTTTCTTTGGCTTCCATCCCACCTGACCTCAGCTGCAGCCAAGTCACATGTATGGGTAATTTATTTCTAAAACCAGACACAGCATGATTTGAGATAATCCTGTCCTTAATCTTTATTTATCACTAGAAACCCTTTCTCAGATGCTGCAGGGGTTTACTTCTGGGTTCTGGCATCTCCTGTGGGAGCCAGAAGATCAGTGTTTCCAGTCACTAGGCAGTGTTGGGTTTGCTAACTCTATGTTTCATAGACCACCATACGTTCATTCAGCCCACACTGCAATGCAGTCAGACATGAGTGAGCTTCCAGCCCAAAAGCACGAGCAGAGTGCTAGGCTTTGTGTAATGTACACTGCCTCTCAGGAGGACTGAAGGGCTCAAGCCCAGTGCTGCACTAACCACACCTGCAGAACTTCTGGTTTTGGAGATATTGTCTGTTTAGCTGTTAGTGCCGTGTCAATATGCGTGTGCCTGCAGAAGGTACCATAGACATACCCTTTCTTCCTATTTAGGTCTAGTGCTAGATTTTCCTATGTTCTGAGCAAAATTTCTGCTATAGAAGGGAGACACTGGGTCGCATATGTCTGCTTGTTTGTATGTATTGCTCTACACTGTTCTCTCCTAAGAACTTTGATTGTAGAGGTTGTCACAACTCCTTTCCAAAACTATTTTTATTGTGTGCATGTGAAAGAGAAAATTCTATTAATGGACAGCCTTGGTCCTTTGCTTAGCTGGGGTATTAGTTTGTACAGATTTTACATTCTTAGTTCAGCGCCAGAAATCACAATTTTAGAGATGCTCTGTATTTCTTTATTCCTTTAGAACCTAAAGCAATTAACAAGCACAACACCATGCTGACATGACTCTGCCTTACAGAAGATAGCTTAGCTGGTTGAGCTGTAGAAAGGGGCTGCACTTTGCACATTATCTGGGAACAACTTCACTAGTCAAGTAATTTATAAGAGAAAAAAATATTTTGACAGCTTTTGCAGGCTCAAGGCAACCTACTCTTGCATTGCTTAGCAATTATTTTTACCTCAGAGATGTATCTTCATGAGCAGTCAGAAGTCAATCTGAAGTGTTACACACTGGCAATAACCACACTGATTGATATGTATTTTATAGCACCAGACTTCCATCAGGTTCCACAATCACATTAATAATAAATACCATTTTATTAGGATGTTTGCACACAGTGATTTCTTCGCTTTCTTTCTTTGTTTAAAGCTAACTCATGCCTCACTCTCATCACAGTGGAAACAATTTTCCCATGCATACCTGTTCAGCCTGCTTTAGAGCAAACCGTGGTTACTGTTCTAGTATGTGGGAAACCTACTCAAGGTAAAGTTAGTGAGTATTACATGGAACATAAGGCCTCCAAGTAGTACAGGTGACTTAACAGCTCCAGGTCTGAGAGCAAGAGAGCACTGTCACATTTTTCACATTTGTTCTTCTACTTCTCTTCACTCACTGGTAAATTAAAAAAGGCACTTTATTGGGCATGGTGTAACAATTTTTTCACCTCAGTTGTTGAGTACATGGTAAAAATATTACCATTAGCTTTTATTTTTTTTTTTTGCTTTTCTATATTTTTGTTCCTGAGTGGAGAAAAGAAGTATGAGACTTTGAAAAGAAAGAACAGATAATATGCAATAGGAAAACTAACTGCATTACTTTTTAGGTTAGGTCCTTAGGTGCTAGAGGGAGAAGGGACTAACATGCCGTTCTGGAAACTCAGGCTGAAAAGTGGTGAAGAAAAGAAAGTTGAAAAGAGAAGATAACTTGCTGAAACACCAAAATGTAGAAACCTAAAGAAAANCAGCTCCAGGTCTGAGAGCAAGAGAGCACTGTCACATTTTTCACATTTGTTCTTCTACTTCTCTTCACTCACTGGTAAATTAAAAAAGGCACTTTATTGGGCATGGTGTAACAATTTTTTCACCTCAGTTGTTGAGTACATGGTAAAAATATTACCATTAGCTTTTATTTTTTTTTTTTTGCTTTTTTATATTTTTGTTCCTGAGTGGAGGAAAGAAGTATGAGACTTTGAAAAGAAAGAACAGATAATATGCAATAGGAAAACTAACTGCATTACTTTTTAGGTTAGGTCCTTAGGTGCTAGAGGGAGAAGGGACTAACATGCCGTTCTGGAAACTCAGGCTGAAAAGTGGTGAAGAAAAGAAAGTTGAAAAGAGAAGATAACTTGCTGAAACACCAAAATGTAGAAACCTAAAGAAAACCTGAGAATATTGTAATGGTGGGTTAACCTTGGCTGGATGCTGGGTGCCCACCAGGCCCCTCTATCACTCCCCTTTCAGCAAAATAAAGGGGGAGAAGAAGATGAAAAACTCATGGGTCAAGATAAAAGCAGTTTAATTAAAGCAAAGGCCAAGGCCACGCACAGGAACAAAAGGTAAACAGAGATGTTATTCTCTACTTCCCACCAACAACTGGTGTCCAGCCACTTCCCAGGAGGTAGAGCTTCAATATGTCTGCTCCCACAGACAAATATAATAACAAATGCCCCCCTCTTCCTCCCTGCCCTTGGCTTTTATGGCTGAGCTGAGGTCACATGGTATGGAACAGCCAATCCGGGTCAGCTGTCCTGGCTCCGCCCCCTCCCGAGGTGTATTACAAACACCCTGCTGGCTGCCAGTGTGACACTCAGCACTGGGAGGGCTGCTATGGGGGCACTAGCTCCATCTCAGACAGACCCAATACAAATGTTTAAATGGGAAAACTTTCCAAACCACAGTTTCATATTATTAGATACATGAAAGAATCTGTGAATTAAAAGAAGCCCTAAGAAATCTACCTGCATGATGTCCTTTTTGATGTTGCTTGCACTGCGATAGAGTGCAATAGATTCTTCTCTAACCACAGAAAGGGTATGTGTTCGTAACTTCTAAAATATGTGTCTCAACATCATTGTTTATTATGAACAACAAAGCATTCAGTTACAGCTACAGTAAATTTGTGCTAAAAAAAAAGGTGTATTTTGCTTCTCTTTTTTTTATAAATAATTAAAATAACTTTTGCTCTTTTTTTTTTTCTTGGGCTTCATTGATAAGTTGTGTTATCCAAATGTATTAAGACAAGAGTTTTCCTGTATTTTGGTACAAACTATTTAGTGTACAAAACATATTAAATTTGGAGTAGTAATTCCTGCATTTAATAATAGACATTGTGAAGTCAAGCATACAGATGAAGCTAGCTACACCTGTTCTCTTTACAGGAAATGAAGACATGCAGGAACACTCAGGAAACAATCCATCCCCATTTAATTTAAATATTTATCTAAAAGTGGGATGAATTATCCTCTAGAGACACTTCATTCCTTCTACTGAGTAGAAAGGGAGACTAGAAAATAAACTGAGAACCTAATTTTTAGCTTTCTCTAGTTAGTGAAGGCGAATTTCATGCTTTATCAATTATGAATTATTGTTTCTGAAGGTACTGACTGTGGCCTGTAAAGGCAACGATCTGAAAACATCAGTATTTTACCCTCTTTATTAAAGTGATGCAAGATGTGGTCATGAATCATCAGATTATTCAGCTTGGAAGTGGCCTAGCCCGGCTGCCTACTGAAACTAGGCATGACCTCAAATTCAGAACAAGATGTGCAAGGCTTTAGCCAGTCAGGTCCTGAAAACCTCCAAGCATGGAGACTGTGCCACATCTCTGTGCAGCACACTGTCTGTTCTCATCGTAAAAGAAGATTTTTCCCCAAGTCAACTGTGGAATTTGTTTTTTCCACTTTATTATGACTAACTCACACCCTCAATGAACCTCAGTAAAGAGCCTGGCTGGGATTTCTTGGGTCCTTGTAGGCACTTTCAGGAGCTGTATGTTCCCCTGAAACCAGCCCTTCTCTAGAATGAACTAGGCTGGATCCCTCAGCCTCTCCTCACAAGGCAAGTGCTCCAACTCTTACCATTCTGGTGACCCCTTACTGAGGTTAATTCAATTTATCCACAACTTTCTAGCACTGGGAGGCACAAGCCTGGATGAAATATTCCAGATGTGGTCTGGCCAGTGTTGACTCAAAAGGGACTAGCTGCTTCCCTGGATCTCCTGGCAGTGTTGAGTCATTGATACAGTGGGGATGCTGTTTGCTTTCACTATTGACAGGACACACTGCTGACTTATGGTTAACCTACTGTCACTCAAGAAGACCAGGACTTTTTCAGCAGAGCTACTCCCCAGTGAGTGCCTGGACCATATTGTTTGGACTATGTGTATGTCCGTTAACTTTTCTACCTGATCCTCCAGCTTGTCTGGGTTCTTCTGAAGGGCAGCCCAGCCCCTGAGCACATCAACTGGTGTTGTTCCCTCATGTTTGGTGTAATCTTCAGATTTGATGAGGGTGCATTTCATCTCCTCTTCCGGTTCACTCTTTAGAGATACTAGACAGGACATGTACTAGGATAGACCCCTGGAGTGTTTGCAAAGCAGCCACTACTACCTAGAGCCTGGCAATCCAGACAGATTGTTACCCTCCTGGTAGTCCAGCCATCCAGACATCTTTTCTTGGACACAAGAATTCTGTGGCAGACAGTGTAAAACACCTTACTGAAGTCAAGGTAAAGAATTTCAACTGCTTTCTGTTCATTCATGGATCTAGTCATTTTGTCATAGCTCTATGATCTTACTCTTGACAAATCCATGCTGACTGATGCTAGTAACCTACGTCTCTTTCATATGATTAGAAGGGCCTGGACTGTAATTTTCTAGGGACTGAAGTTCAGCTAATCACTCTGTTGAATCCTTACCCATCCTCCTTGCCCTTTTTTGAAGATGGGTGTGAGATTTTCTTCTAGTATTGGGTACCTCTCCTTGTCTCCGTAATGGCTTAAGGGTGGTGAAAGCAGTGCCAAAATGACATCAGCTGTCTCTCAGTATCCATCCTATCTGGTCCCACAGGCTTATATTTGTTGAGAATACCACTCTTAGCTAAAAAAAAAGTAATATTGAATTTATGGTTCAAATATACACTTACAAAGGAATACAGCATTCAAGCCTAATTTCAGTTCAAAGCATCGTACCTTGGTTTGTTGTATAGTTCCACTGGGGGTCTCAGAGCAACGGGTCTTCTCAGATGCCATAAGAAATGCAGTAGCTAGACATAAAGAGGCCCGATAAGGAGAGAATTTTCATCTTATTTCTGAGTTACTTGGATTTAACCAGCCTACAATATGTCGTTTGTATCTTTCAGTAAATCCTTTTTCATTTCATATGTCTGGATATACACTCAGCACGATTTATCTTATGTTGAGAACAAATCAAACATCTAGCTAAATCCTCACTGCGTCAGTATTGTATTTTAATAATATCCCCAAGGGAAATGAAATAAAAATTGTCTGAAGTGTATACTTTAAAGGGAATCTATAGATTATTGTTGTTCTGTATTCATAGACTGTGAGGGCAGCAGGGGGAAGTGAAAGCATTTCCACCTCAACTGAGTATCTTCTGGTCTATTTAAAATGGGGAAAAAAAACCCAAACGTGTGAGGAGAGAAATGTACTATTAAAATCTTCCCATAATAAGTTGTTAGATGGTGGATTTTGTTTGCTTAATATAGCTTTGCTAATTCATACAATAAAGCTTTCTCAAACATAATCAGAATTTGAATGATGGTGTTTGTTCCAGTACTGTGTTTGCTAATGCCAGCTCACTTGTAACAATGCCTGTGAGCATAAGGGAGGGATTCAGAGGTTCATGCTGCGAATGAAGTCGCTGTTCATATTCAGCATGGCCAAATCTACAGTTGCATTATATTCAATCAGACCAAAAGGATAGTTTAGTTACTGCAAATCAACAATAAGTTACAGAAAACTTTTGCTCCTCAAACTCTCTGTAGTGTCTAATTTTTAATCTACGCAGATACTGGGGAGGCAAATCAACACATGCCAAATAAACAAACACAGCAAAAGGCTGATTGCTGGTTCCCATTCTATGTTTTTCTTAGTTTTGTATGAACACACAGTCTCAGAAAGAAACTTCACGTCCAAGAGACAAGCAGAGGGGAGCACTCAGAGTATTCCAAAGCTGGGGCTTTTTGTTACAGACTGCCCGCAGTTACTGGTTCACCATTTACATTCCAGAGTCCTGGGGAGCTAGTGATTGCACTGAGGTGGATCTGTGAAGAGTAACTAAGGAAACCGTAGCTGCTGTGCATTCTGAGATTTGTCTGGAGGCTGGCCACCCCTGAGCTGAGTGTAGCTGGACCAGGAACAAGAGTCCCTTGAGAAGCCTGCAGCACAGGGTAGGTTACCTTGCCCGATTCACTGTGCTCGTTTGCCATCTGCCTGTTATTGGCCCAGCTAAGACTGTGTTGTACAGAAATGCTGCTTCCAGTACGCAGACTAGTATTTTAGACTAGTTTGACTTTTTCTGTGCTGTCTTGCAGTCAAATCTGTCACATGGATTTTGCAAGTGTTAACTTAATTTGGTTTTCAGGATGAAAAAAAGACATTCACCATGACTAGTTTTTTTTAATCTTTTTTTTTTTTCTTCCCCCAAATATATTATAAAGCCTTTTATTGACAGAAATTGTTATAGGCTGTATTTTATTCAGGTATAGGCCAGAATTACCACAAAACTCTCTTGAAATATTAAATTATAATTTGTTAACTATATTAGCATTCTTAGTTTCTGAAATCTTTGTACTTTATGTCCTGTCAAGGATTCAGTAACAATAGATCTAGTTTTCTTTCACAAGCTATCTGTGCCCTTTGTGACACCCTGTGACAAATCGCACCATGTACAGTACAGCCTACATACAATATATACTGAACAACACAAACCTTCAACACAACACAGTTAATGTGTGCCTTTTCCCAAGGAAAAAGCTACCAGTGGCATTAGAATGGAAATATTAAATATTTGAAGCTTGGCGTAAGTGAATAATCACTTCAGAGCAGTGGTAATTGCTTTATTTAAGAGACGATGGATAACTCAGTATCATTTTTTGTTGTCGTGTGAAGTCTGCATGATTTATCAGCAACTGGCAGCTCAATGGCTCCAATGTCCAAGAGATCAGACATATCACTGTGCTTGTGTCAGAGCAGGGCACGTAGCTCTCTCAACAACCCTTCAGGCATTCAGCAAGTTAGGCAACTGTTTTCCTTTATCTTGGCTGAGCAAAGCAGATGAACTCAAGGTGGACTGTTAATTAACAGTGGAGATGGCATAAGTTTTGTCACTTAAAATACAATTACACTGCATTAGAATGGCTATGAAATGTTTCAAGTGTCAGTGAATGACTTTCAAATTCCAGAAAAAAAGTTATTTAGTTTTGACAATACTATTACGGAGTAAAGGTTGTGGGGTTTACTAAAAAAATGTGGTTTTGCTGAAGGTAAATCTGTTTATTCTCCTCTTTTTGATAGATATATTTAAGTTCATATTAGGAAACACTTTAGGAAACCTGCCTCAAATACTTACAATAAACTGTTCTGTAAAAACACAGATATCTATTTTTGGAAGCCTGAGTAGAGCTTTACGTCATTCTCAGTACCACACACTTCTGCAAAGATATTTGTAGAGTTAAGTAAGGGTATTAGTTAGAAATAAAAATGAAACATTGTGATAAAAAATTGTGTGAATCTGCGTAATTTCTAGGAGCAGTTTGCTCAAATTTACAGGCTCCTTCCAAAATAATAATAGCAGTAATAATTCTGAAATAGATACATAACGTTTTGAAAATATCACTTGAGGTTTTTTAATGTAAAATATTCTGTAGTAGTGAGATTCCTGTATTGGTCAATAGATAACTTTTAAAGTAGTTTTTGCCTTTGATATTACTGTGTTTTTCAGAAATGCACCAATCTGGACATTAATAAAGAGTTGCTAATAAGTCAAAACTTAATCCTGTGTTTGCTTCCTCAGACTGTCTTCAAAGTCAGAGCAGACCGTAGCTGGATGTCTTCAAGTCATATCAAGGATATCAGCAAAGTCCCAAGTCACTAACAGTTGCCTATCTCTTAGAATAAGACAAAGCCCTTTCCCATGAATAATCAATTCTGTACTTTTATTCCTAGGCAAAAGCTAATTTGGTTAAAGCTGATAAAAATATGTTATTACTACAACATTGTGCAGGATGAGATATTAATGAATATGCCAAGGAGAAACAATGCAAAACCATGCTATTGTGTACATTTTTGTGCAGAAAGAATGTTCTTGGCACCGTAGAAGTCATAAACTGGTAAACTTGAAACTCTTTGATGCATTTGGCACAGGAAGGAATTTCCTGTTCTTTAATGTAAATGATGAAGTTTCATTAATCAAGAAAGAGCTGCCTTAGTGACACTGTTCCATGGACTAAACCAGTCTTATTTTTCAAAGGAAGAATAAAAAACAAAAAATAGAGACAATGACCTTCTGGTTTGTTACTTCGTCTGAAGGATGATCCATTTCCTGATGAAGGACTAGCAAAAGGTGTCTTTTTCACTGTGCTGATTTATATCAGCTCTGTTAACACTGGAATGAAAAGGGAATGTCTGGAAATATTCTGCACACCAGAATCTCAGTGATGCAATGTATTGAACAAGCCTACAAGGTGACTACTGGCAGTATTAATGGGAAAAAAACACACAATGTGTATAAGTCTATCCCAAGTAGCTAAAACTCTTAGACTGTTTGTCAAAGATAGTAAAAATAAAGTCTACAAAAATAGTTTACAGTCTAGTCCTATATATCACTAAATTAATAATTCCCACTAAATGTGTTGCTGTTGTACTCTAGATGTTCTCTTATAATGACACTTTGTACTTGATTTACAAATCATATCTATCCCTGTAATATGTAAAAAGAATATTGGATTGGGAGCAATGACAGTGTATATTACAATTTTTGAAGAAGAGGATCAGACACACTGAATAAAGTAACTCAAAATTTCACACTGGTGATAATACTTTGTAATAACTACTGATTTAATTAATTGCTTGTTCATTAATGTAACATACTGGTAACTTTTTTTGAATGCTTAAATCTGACCAAGAAGTCAAATTTCTGTGGAAAGGAAAAATAAAAACAACAACAAAAAAATGTCAAAACCAGTATAGCATCACACCTTTACAATGCAATAGTGATGATATAAAATTGCATTATTTCGAGGGCATCCAAAATTGAAATGACAAGGAAGCTACATGCTTACCTCTGTGGCAGGTTACTATATTTTTAACATCAACCTAACAATCCTGTCATATCATTTTCACTAATTATCTCAGGTAGAGCTGCAATGACTTAAAATAGCTGAGGATTTATCCCTGCATGTTGCTACAGGAATGACAAAGTCATGTGAAATGTAGTTTTAGGCTGCTTTTAGTAGGCTGGAAAGGAGTAAGCAATAATATAGGAAATTGTTTCTCATCCCAAGTAACCAAAAAGTACAGATATCAGCACAAATGCCATGTGCAAAAGAGTAAGTTCAAATGTACAGCATTAAGCAGCTTGTCACCTCTAGATTTATTATTATTGTTCCTAAGTCAGATTATTGTACTCTGGAAACTGTGCTGTTTCTGATTTCTCTTTTTCTTAATTTGATTGGAAGGCATTGCCTGCCAAGTAAAAGGTCACTTGGAACAGGCTGGTTTAATAGGGTAGTGATCTTACACCGCACCAAACATCTTCACCGGCAGGGTTGTGCATCACTTCATAAATACTTATGCTATTGTGATTCTGGCAACACAGTGAATACTCATACTTAGAAATATAAATTCAAATGAGAAACAGATGGCAGTACAGCATAAGAAAATTCTAGAAGATAAACATTGTAAAGTACTTTGCAGACTTGCTCTTGCTCTTATCTCCATTGAATATCTGCAGTAAAAATTAAATATAGGTAGTATTTGGACTTTGCAAGTAACAAAACTTCCTATATATGTTTTATTTTTTCTCTACCTGTACCTAAAACATAATGCATGCAAAGACCTCTAATGATTGTAATACGGTTTGAATCAAATCTTCATCCAAAATGAAAATAGGTTTCTCTCAAAAATGTTTGTTATAAACAGTTAGCACTGAATAGTAGGATAGCCTATGTTCTATTTCTCCTGCCCCCTACTAATGTACCTTGCTTTGGCTTCCTGGTGTTCATGGGTAAAGGAAATGTTAAAGAACACCAGAAAACGTATTCTATTTTCATGGTTTTGAACCTATTCTGATCTCTGAATTATCAAGAAATTAAATCAGATGCAGTAATTTCTCCCATCTAACATCAGGCCTTTAACAAAAACACCAACATCAGATAACAGAGGAATTCAGTAAACTCTGCAAAAGGGTGACACAGCCCATACAATGAACACGTCCAGATGTACCACTTGCTTTCTTGTTTGTTTTATAGTTCAGGATTTGGATCCTAAAGATGAAAGCAAGTAGGAAGTCCAGTGGATATTTCTGCTCATATGGCCACCAGCCTATTTGATTTTTTGCTTACTACTTCTTACTAGTTACAGTATTTAAAACTAACACTATTTTAGAGAAAACTGAGGAAAGTTAAGTAATAACCTTTCAAAGAAGGTTGAGTACAGAAGGTCCTGGCTGAAGGCAATACCCTAATTTTAAAAGGTACATATCCTCATTGGGTGATCCGTATTTTTCTCCCTCCCTTCCGCAGCTGCTGCCTACCCGTCCCTATGTCTCTCCATCGCATTTGCAAAAGTTAATTTATTTTGCATAACACTGTGCAAGATAGCTTTAGAATGATTCAAATGAGAAGAAACACTATTAGACCCGGAGGTGCACCTATAACAATTCATACCTTTCCTTTAAATGTTTACTAAAATGTCATTTTGCTCTCTCTAAGGATCTTTCCACTTAAGTGCAATACAGCAATGTGTGGAAATGTAAATTAACATTTTTCAGTTGTTGACATTCAAAGAACTAATTAGAACTGTACAAACACATAAAACATGTAATTCTCCTTCTCTCTTCATCATAGAGTTGATTAAAATGCTCAGCACCACCTCACTGAGACAAAAACATGAACAATATGACATTGCCAAGAGTCAAACTGCACTTTCCTTCCTGTCGTCCTCTACAAAGCGTTCTCATCCTTACATGGTATCTGTGCTACCCAGCAGCAATTCCCAACAAAAGTGACATTTGAGTTCAGGTGAACTACAATATCCTATACCAGTTATGTTTCAATGTTGTATACATACATATATGTATTATTAAAAAGGTTTCAGATAGAAAAAAATCCAACTTCTTAAAGAAAGCATTCCCTCAATTACATTTATAACAATGCTTATGTTGTGAATTTTAAAGAAAGATTTAACCTATCCTGGTAAAATGATGAAAAAAATTGCAGTCCTTTGTATAGTATGAGTGTTAATACATACTGCTATAGGGAACACTTTATTATGATGAGATGTGTAAAACATCTTCAGATGTGAATAATTCATCCTAAAAACTAAAAATTCTCAGACATATTTATTTAAAGGAATAGAATGGATGTTGAAAGTCTACATGATGTTAATTTATTAGTTCTATGTTTTCCTTATCAGGTACCAGGGTATTTTTACATTGTAATTTTATGTCATTTCAAATACTTTTTGAGCTTAGAAGGCCCAAATCCACAACTTTGTCCTCCTCTCTGTAGTTTGTTTCAGTTGAAATTTCATCAAAAGTAAAATCTAGTATGTCCTCTCTTTACCGATATTTTTATGTACAATAATTTTAAAATAACTAAATTGTTTTGCTTTATTGCCTAAAATGATTTTTTTTTTCCAGTGGGTCAAAATCATGTTACAGATTTTTTTTTGATTCTTCTACTCCCGAACTGCACAGCAAATTTTTTGTTATCTTTGAATAGCCTTACATAAAATGGGAATTCAAGTTTCATTATAATGGGTTTAATATAGGGCAAAACACAGTAGAAGAGAAATGGAGGAGCTCATTGCCACAGGATGGTCTAGAAACTAAAAATATAAGATGAAACAAACCTGCCAAAATATAAGGCAAATCAAGCGGCAATTTTTACTGTGATCAAGGCAATGACATCCTCCTCTTTTCACAGATTTTTTCTGGGTGTCCTCTCTATTCCTTCAGACTGAGCACTCATGTATGTGTCTTTTCCCTGAACGTGTCTTCTTTTCAGCTTGGTAGTCTTGTTCAGGCAGATTTTTCAGGTTTTGGACTTTGATGTCTTCCCCAGCTGTCTGTTAAGCCTGTTCTTAACGGGAAGTCAAACGATGTTTCAGATGTGTTCTCCATTTGTGTGAGTGTGTTTGCAGCAGCTTGTGTGCAGAGGTCACATCGCATATTCATGGCTTGGTGCCCATTCCAGGGTCCCATGAACAGAGGCTCCCTGCACACAGTGCTGTGCCACCTGGAAACTGTGTAACAGTCCGATGTTTTAAGGAAGTGTCTAACTTTTTGATTGTGGACAATATTGCACATGTACACCATGGATGGAAAGTCAGTTCCAAGGGTGAGAATTATATCCTGTTTTTTTTTTCCTCTGCAGTTTCCTTGTGTTCTGATTTCTAAGAACAATCTGTTTAAAAAAGTTGGTATGGCATCTTAAAAAGTAGAAAAATAACAATGAAATATTGTTTGAGTTGAGATGAATGTTCATGCCCTGTTAGGCTGTAAGCACCTTTACCTCTTTCCTCTCTTGGTGTGAAGAATGATGGGGTGTTGCTAATGTGGGGCTCCTATTAGAACAGGATTAGGTAATAGGAAAACAAAAACCAAGATGTTGTTCTGTATTCTGAATGTTAGAAAGCGCTGTTATTCCTGTCTGATATTCATAGAATCATGGAATATTTCAAGTTGAAAGGGAATTGTAAGGATCATCAAGTCCAACCCTCTGCTCCTTTCAGGACCACCTAAAACAAAACCGTATGACTAAGCCTGCTGTCCAGATGCTCCTTGAACTCTTACAGGGTTGTTGACGTGACCACTTCGCTGAGGAGCATGTACCAGTGACGAACAGACTCACAGTGGAGAACCTTTTCATAATGTTCAATCTGAACTTCCCCTGATGCAGCTTCAGTCTATGTCCTCATGTCCTATCACTGGTCACCAGAGAGAGGAGACTGGCACCTCCCTCTCTGCTGCTCCTGTTGAGGAAGCTGCAGACTGCCATGAGGGCACCCCTCAGCCTTCTCTTCCCCAAGCTGAACCAATTAAGTCACCTCAGCTGCTCCTCTTAAGTCTTACTCTTGAGACCTTTCACCATCTTGGTTGCCCTCTGGACACACGCTAATAGTTTTTGAGGCACCCAAAACTGCGCACAACGCTCAAGTTGGGGCTGCATCAATGCAGTGTAGGGTAGTGTTCGTATTTATGGATAATAACTCAACACATATCCCTCACTTTCTAATAAATATTTCTGTGTAAACTGCATTTAATAAATACTGTAAGTTACCAGGCACATCTGTCAGCTGAGCAATAGGAACGCTGGCTCTCCAAAGGGACTGCATCATGGAGTCTGGCAACATGAACGTGCATTACTGAATCAAACCATTAATTCTCTCCTAGCTGATGAAAAATCCAATATTGTTCAGACTTGGTTTCCAAAAGGGTCCATATTCCATGTACAAACTTCTTATAACTCTAAAAGCAATTACATAGACTTGGTTTTAACTCTCCTGTTTCAACTCCTCGGCTGTATTACACTGTATTGTGGATACATCTGGTGCACATGCTGCAAATTGGAAAGTAAGCTACATGTAAGCCAATATAGACAAGTAAGACAGGACTTGTTGCCTTTCCCCAGTTGCCCTTGAAGCCTCTCTGCCTCCATGACCATGTCCTGGATGCCAGACCCAGCAGTGCAAGCCCAAGGGCACAGCAGTACAAGCCTCTCAAAACCTGTGTCCTGTTGCTGAGAAAGGCTTGATGGGGTTAAACTACAAGTTTGGGATGATGCTGCTAGAAAAAAGTGGGGTATTTTCTTCATCCAAGTACACAACCTTGCCTACACAGAAAGGGAAAGGAGAATTATTCAGAGAAACCCTATTTGCATTTACCCTAGGTAATTGGAGTCTTCACTGCTTTTAGTTGTGAGGTCAATTGTTATCAGGCTCACGTCCTTTTCCCATTATCTAAACATTGGAAGGTATGCAAAACCAGTTTGGTGCTTAATTTACCGAGGCTTCTCAGAGAGTTTAAAAAAACTATTCTTGCTAGAGAGTAGGAATTTCTTATCTATCTCAATATCCTGCTAAAATAAGGAAAACTACTGCAATATACCTGCTGCAGCTGTACCAGCACAGTATCAGTAACCTAACATAGTACAGTTCAGCATGTCATTCATTAAAAATAAAGAAGTAGGATGGTAGAACACTCATGGAGGAATGAAACTATATAAACACACTTTAGGATTTAGATAACTGAAGCTTCTGCTTTTTTATGTGAATCTTAGAATTTTTCCTGACCTGTTTGTAAGAGCTGTATGAAAGATATTATTTTGTTGTATAACCACCAGGGGAATACATTGTCTAAGGTATCACAGAGGACAGGACATCTCTTGTTCATTCTTGCTGTAAACAACAAAGTAACAAGCATTGTAGGAATTTTTTTCTTTACTTACCATAAATCAGGCAGTGACATGGTCTGCAAGTGGATCATTAACATGAAATACAGTTCTGTGTGTCTGGCAGACTATTGTTTTCAGCTAGCTGGCAGGTAATTGCTGGTAGCATTTTCCTCCATTATTTGATGCACTGACAGATCTGTCTGTATACTTAAGTTTTAATTGCAATGTCTGTCCTAGAAAACACGCTCCAAATCCAAGCCAGAGTAACTGTTAAAGTCTCTTTCATTCTCTTTCCTTCCTCTCAGTTATAAAAGGTCCTCTATTACTTTCTGCAAAACAACCACGTGTGTGTTTGATTAACAGATGAAGTTTGTCAGGATTGCTTCATCATTGTTTCACCCTGCCCCACTTGATGACTTACAGAATCACTGGTGGCTGAGTCTGAGCCACTCAAGGACCGCAAAAGGGAAGCAATGAGTGACAGCGGTAGGAGAGTCACTATGCAGGGGACAGAGGCCTTCATCTCCTGACCAGACTTGTCATCTAGAGAGGTTTGCTGCTTGCTGGGGGCTTGCATTCAGGACTCCATAGAGAGGCGACTGACGCCTAATCCAGCCTGTTACTCCCTCCTGTTCTTCCACGCAGGTACTGATGATACAGACAGGTGTGACCTGGCAATTACCAAGTGTGTCTACAGAGCTCTAGGGGAAGTATTTAACAGCATGGGGACTGACCCAGACAGTGTGACTTGATCCTGCCAGGGAGGAGTAAGGGCATTAGGAGGACTCAGCAGATCTTATGGATCAACAATTGGTTGGCATAGTTGGTGTTTACAACAGGGCTTCAGGTTCTACAACCATTGTTCTCTCTTAGAGGGTGGACAGCTGCTTGGAAGAGACAGGATCCACCTGAGTAAACAGGGCAAAATTGTATTTCCCAACAAGCTGGACCAACTTGTAAGGCAAGATTCCTCACAAACAAGTATGGAAGTTTTTGATGGGGTAGGCAAGGGAAAAGCTCAGGGGAATGGGAACAGATGGACACTGATCAACAGGACAGGACTGAAGGGGAATTACTTCAAGCTTAAGCATATAAAGAAAGAGGTCCCTGCAGAACAGCTTTATGGAGGAAGCTCTCATGCTTATACTGGGGAATTGGCACACTTCGGTGCTTCTCAGAAGTGCCTCTGCAATAATATATGCAACATGGGGAACGAACAGGAGCTGTACAGCCTCTGTTCTTGGAGGTTTTCAGGACCCAACTGGCTAAAGACTGGTGCATCCCAGTCTAGATTTGATGTTGTACCTACTTTCAGCAGGAAGTTGAGCTGGAGACCTCCTTAGGCTTCTTCTAAGCTGAATTGTTTGATAATTCATGATCATATTAAAAAGAGGTTAAAATACTGATGTTTTCATATAGGCTTTATAGGCCACAGTCAGTACCTTCAAAAGCAATCATTCCTAATTAATAAAGTGTAAGATTCACCTCACCAACTAGAGCCAGATAAAAATTAGGTTCTCGCTTTAAGCTTAATTTCTAGTCTCCCTTTTTACTTAGTATGAGTTCCATCTTGTTTTTTAGAGAAACATTTAAGGTACATTTGGCTTAATTAATCCCTGAAGCTGTCTGTGTGTCCTCATTTGTTGTTGAAGGCTGGCCTAGCTAGATTTGGCTATATGCTTAGCTTAACGATGTAAGGAGTACTCCCCTGATTTTAAGGCATGCTGAACACTAAATAGCTTTAGGTACTAAGTGTATGAAAGAGATTTTCAAGTCCCAGATGAATGAAGCTTTGAGCAACCTGGTCTGACCTCAAACATGACTCTGCTTTGAGCAGGATTTTGGACTAGAGATCTGAATTCCCTTCCAATTTGAATGATCTTATGAATGAATGAGCAAACAGATGATGGGGTAGTTTGTATTTCAGAGTATTCTCCAGTGAATCATTTTAAATATGAAATCAGGACATATCATGGTAACTTTCAAATTGTTCTTAACAGTCTGTAGCTTTCTGTTATTTTTTTTTATTATTATTTTGGAGCTTTCATTTTTGTGTATGGACACTTTGGATTTTCTCAGTGATAACTACATGAATTTCAAAAGCTATTTCAAATTACTGCTTATAATAATTGACACTTGTACTCCTGCCAACAGATAACGTACAAATTATCAGTGTTGGGTTTTTTGCCTAGAGCAGCTATGTACCTTGAAAAAATTATTCTCTCTGCATGAAGGTTTAACTTTTAGGGACTCTTAAAAAGCAAACATTGCAGTGGAGAAAGACCATGGTTTACAGTAGTCTTGTATTAACAGCATGTCATTTTACCTTTCCTCTAAATTTGATCCTTAATGCTATATTAGCCATTCTTAGAATAAAACCATATTTAATTTATTTAATAGGTAATGGCTACACTATTTTTTTATCTCTGCTTTTTTAATATTCGTTGAGGGTAAAGAAGAATTTATTATTTCTTAACATATGCACGTTAGGTATAAACTTTTGGCCACTCTTTTAGACGATGCTGTTCTAGAGAGGTCTCACTGTACTAAGTCTTACTTTTCATATAATTATGAGTGAAGAAACGAGAGACTTTCTGAACTTTGAATGCAGTCCCCTGCAATTTCAGGTAACATGTTGACAACTTTTTTCACAGATGCTGTTTCCTGATCATGTGAGTTAGATTTTTCCTCTTCACAAGTTCCAGCATATATTATTTTACAGGCACAGTGGGGGTGAATTCTGTGAATTGCTCTCTCTTATGGCAAGTGGTGAGGTGCATGAGGTAATTTATTCTAGGTGAAATCAGAGGTTTGAAAGTCAATCCACAATACCTTTACTTATGATTTAATTATGTCCTTCTCTCTCTTGCATGATCAGCCTTCCTCTCCTCTTATTTACCTCCTGCTAGTCACTTAAAACTAACTGCCTGATTTTAATTGCTTATGTTTTCACATGGAGCACAACTTTTCCTCATGTATTCTCTATTATCCTCCACAATTGCTCCTAACTGTGGATTGGAGGTAGAATTTTCAGCAGTTTTCAAAGTGCTGGAATTTACATCAGAGAATGCATTTTCTACTTTGTACTCTAAATTTTAACTTATGCAATTCCTATGCTCTCCTCAACTTTGCTTCTATTTGCAGTTCCTTTCCTCCAGAAAACAAACAAACAAACAGACAAAACAACCACAGACTAAAATTTTTCTCCATAAGGGAAGCTGTGTAAAAAAGTGATATTCATGTGGCACACACCTCCCTTGAAAAGTAACTATGAAAATTTAAATGTTCCTTATTTTATGTTAATAAATCAATTTGATACTTATGCATACAGCTAATTTTACTTAAAAATTAGACAAATAACATACATGAAAATTGGGCTTAGTATACATTTTAAAAGTGCTTTCTGGTTTTATTTTTGCCTGTTAAATTACACTTTTCTTATATTTGCTCATAGACAATGGTAACACTAACCACAGACATAATATATGACATTGTAACTCTTGTAAGAAAAACATTATGAGCCACTCTGTAGAAAAATGCCGGTCATGAGACCTAATTCAGGCTTGAAAAATACAGGTATTGCATTGTCATCAGATAAGGGCCACATCAAAGAACATAAATCACAGGCTAAAGTCAATTATATACTGGCAAATACCAAAAATGAGTTTGCCAATGTAGTCCTTCTGAAAAAAAAAAACAAAACCAAAAAAAAACCAAAACCCCCCCAAAACCCCAACCAAAACACTCTAAAATTTAATAGGAACAAAATTAGTAAGACCTTACAGGAGCAGCATTAAAAGCTGGGGAGCCAAACATAAAGTAAAATATTTACTGAAACTCACACTAGGTTTTTATAAAAGGATACATATTTTGTTTTTCACTTATTTTTTCCATTTTGCAGCTGTTTTTGCTTTCTTTCACTGAAGGATAAACCCCCATTTGCTTTCATTTACCTTTCAATATTTCAAAATGTATTTTGTTTGTCTATTGATAGAACTATTCTGCTTGTGGTTTAGGTGGTTAATTGCCAAAATAAGTACTAGTCTATGGACCATTCCTGATAGTTTGGGTTCAAGTCAATACTGTGTGCAGCTATTATTCATAAAACCATTTAAAAATGTACAGTTATATAAAATGTTCTGCACTACATTTTTTTTTAATATTTTCATACAAGCTAAGTAGAATGAGCTGAGAGCACAGATGAAAGACCAAGCATAATAAAAAGATAACAGCTGGAATAATCATGAGCTAATATCGTAAGTCATTCCATGTCAGATAAAACATACTTTTAAGATCTGTTAAAGAGTTACCTTTAAATAGAAATCTTTGTCTATCTGTGTCCATTTTGGGTTACAGCATATAACTGAATATATTTTAAGAAGGTTTAGCTTGTAAAGAGTTTTGAAAGTTCTTCAAAGTTATTCTTGAAACCTGGAAGTACATATGGATTTGCCATATGCACAACCAAAATGTGGAAGCACAGCCCATTATTCAAAATGTTGCATATTATACTATGTATGTCTGATGCATTTGGGTTCTGTACTCTGTCCCTCATCAGCCAGAGTGTTCTGAGCTTAACACAAGTAAGCAAGCACTTTGTACAGAAGTTTTGGATGTGAGTGTACTGGATACTTGTAAAGATGTCTTATTTTATTATTTAAATTTGAAATAACAGGAAGTCTATCTTTTAGACCTATTTGAACCATAAAAGTTGTGTCTTCAACATTTCCTTAATATTACCTTAGAAACATTTGACTGTTTGGCTTTTGTTCTTGAGAATGACATAAACTAAATGAAACATTGATAAATTACTATTGAAAACAGTTAAGTTTCTTCTCTAAAATACAAAATTTAAAACAGAGTAGAAAGTCAGTCACTGAGTATGTCTATCTCAACTATTGTCACGGCTGGCATGATGAAACTATAGCAATGCAAACGAAATTAATCTCTTTGGTAACCCTAAACTTAACACTGCATTAACTTGAAAGAAAGGTTTTTTCTCTGATTTTGTCTGTGCATTTGGAAATTCATTGAGTAGAACTAATCATTCTGCAATTAAGTCATATGCATTAAAAGTTTCATATATTTTTATCCTTTACCCCATCTTTCTGTATGTCTAGACGTTACAGTATCATGTCACTATAAAAGGACATCTGCTGGAGAAATCAGTAAACTTATAAAATCTTGGAACCTAATGCTAAATGGCTATTGTGTAGATATATAAAATCATTTTTTTTTCTAGAGAAGCAAATTTCCCATTTTATATATGTCTTCGACTTGTGTCATGGGGAAGGGCCTAGTTTCATAACCAACATTTTGTTTTCCTTATTTTTCACATCTATGGGTTTTGCAGATCTATTACAGGAACTTTTCAACAAATATTATTTTTTTTGACACAGCAATCAGAACCGAAATACTTACTGAAAAAAAAAAACAAAAACCTGAGACTGTCTCAGAATCCTACTCTAGCCTGGAATAATTGCTCCTAAATTCTGTATTTTCCATTTTCTGTCTGAGTGCCAAAATCGTCTGCTTGTTCTAAGGCAGTCTACCTCTTTTGCATCTCAAAAAAGATTTTGAAATTTATTCCCTATTGGAAGAGTACATCACAACTGTAAGCAGTTCTTAAAACAGAACAGAACAAAACAAAACAAAAAAACAAATATTGTTTTCTGTCCTTTACCATTCAATTTATTGAAGTGTCCCTCTTCTACAACATTGTCAGACTTTGGAATAATAGTTCTTTAGCACAGAGATTCTTTTAGGATATACGTAAGTCACTTAAGGTAATCCTCTAGTCTCTGGCCAATGAAGAGAAATGGGAATCACAAAAAGGCAATTAATCTAATTTTTCTTTGACATTTGCTTTAACTGAAAGAATAGGCAAGCTTACAAGCACACCACCTTTCTTCCACTGACACATATACATTCATTATGAGCAGGTTCATTTGTAGATTGGAGTACAGGAGTATTTTATGCCAAAGTTATGTTGCAAGGCTTAGTTAATTAATTAATTATTACAAAACACTTTGAGAACCCTGGAGAGAAGATGTTATAAAAGTATGTGATGTTATTTTAATAATTTTCTATTTAGCAGAGTGGAATGAATTACCTCAGAGTCCTCAGGATCCTGGCTCTGATTAAGGACTGTTGACTGCATTACTGAAAGTATAGTTTCCACTGCCCTTCTTCTTGGCAACCTTCTGACTTCCAGCTGTCCTCTAGTAAAATGAGAATTCTGTAGACTTTTATGTATGAATTCGAAAAGGTTAGAGAAGAATTTTAAAAGAGCAGACATCAGCTAATTTAATCTCACCAGAATCTAGGGGAAGCTTCTATGGAGTAAAACAGTTGTTTGAGTTTTAATGAAAATAGAGAAATCTAGAGCAAATAATTCTGTTGTGTGGAAGCCCTTGGCTTTTCAGCAAAAGCCCTGCCTGGCTGAGGGAGGAGCTTCCCAATGAACTGAAATGCAGAAAGAAAGCATGCAAGAAGTACAAACAAGGCCAGAAAACGTGAGAACAGTGCAACAGCATTACTAGTGCCTCAGGAACAAAATCAGGAGGGCCAAAATCCATTTGGAGTGAAAACTAGCTAGAGACTTAAAGGGTAATAAGGAGGGATTCTGCAGTAGTAAATGGATTCTGCCAGTAGTCAACAGATTCAGAGAAGATGTGGCCCTGCTCTCTCCAATGAGTCAGGTGTCTCTGCAAGCACCACTACAGAAGGAGGGGTGCAAGCAACAGTGGGGGAGCACTAGGCTATGGACTTCTCAGAACAGCAGTATGTCTTCAAATCCTTCTGCCAGATGGGATTCACTTGGAAAGTGTTGACTGGTTGCAAGGCTCTTGTCTATTACCTATGAAAAGAATATAGTGACTGGGAGATGTCCCTGACAGCCAGAATAAAGTTAATGAGATGCATATTTCTTTAAAAAGAGCAGGAAAAACACCTGGGAAATTGTGACCAATAAGCCCCACCTCAGTTCCTAGACAGCTCTTGGAGTAGTGAAATTAGTCTATTTCCATACATGCAAAGGACAGGACAGAAACCAGGGGAAGTCAGTATGAATTTGTGAAGGACAATGCTCACCCACTCTGCTTGTCTTCTGAAATGAAATTGTTGTCTGTATGGATGAGGGGAGAGCAGTCTTTGTGACACTTCTGGACACTAGTAGGTCTTGTGATACCTTCTCTCACTTCCAAGTTAGAACCTGAGGTCTGGAAGAAAACACTGTTTTTGCATGTTGAAAAAACAGATGGATTGAGAAGCTCATGTCCTGTTGGCGGCTGATAATAATACCCAGGAGATACTGGCACACATATAGCCCAGTATTTTCATCAGTGATGTGGACAATGGCACAAAGAGCACCCACAGTAAATTCAGAGAGACACTAAAGAAGGAATTCAATTCACCAGATTCATAAGGGTGGTCCTATATTAACATTTTAATTTGGCTCAGGAGTGTGCTTGTGAAGCAAATCTTATATTTTCTCCTACTTTCTCTGCTTCAGTTCTTGTCATGTAGCTATTTAGGAGTATATGAACTGGATTTCATTTGATGAAATAGAAATGAAAAATGAAAAAGAAACTCCAAAGGCATATCTAATTCAAGCAACTACTGGTGACTACCCAGTCCACAAGACCAAACCAGAGCTGGTCTAAAGTAATCATCCTAAAATGTACATAATCCGCGTGTTGTGCCTCCAGTGCCAACTGTTTGTCTCTACATGTCCACTCCTACCAGACCATAATTCTTGCTATGGTAGGCAAAGCCCAAAACAATCTCAGTCTAAAGAGGTTTCATTTTATCAGCCTAAATCTCATCTTATCATCCTTATCACAACTCCTGTTTCACTATGAAACTGTAGGATCTTCTGGAGCACTTATCCAGTGCTTCACCCAGGACAGAAACAATGCAGGAGAGAGAAGGGGAATGGAGAACCAGAAGCACAATTCTTCAGCTGCACAGCTGTATCCACCTCCAACATCTTCCACACCCCAGACAGCTTCCCTAAGCAGTAGGTTTTTGCTTAAAACAGAGAAGTTAGCACAAATACAAGCAATAAAACACAAGGTAATACCAGAAACCTGTCCTCTTCCTGCTCCTGTGTTTCTGTGTTTTTCTAAAAGAAAGACTGTAGCTTTTACCCCCAGGAAAATTTCCCATCTGTGATTTCACTAGTTAAAGAGACAATGTCGTTGTAGGCATGGATGTCCCTGTGGGAGTTGGACTGAAAAGCTAACTCTGTTCTCGTTTCCCTATTGTGGATCAGTGAGCTGTTAGATTTCAACATCCTTCTGAAGGATCTGACTCTGAATGAATTGAAATGGATCCTAGATGACTGATTTCAGAGAAAAGGCCACAAGTGTTTTCTTGTGGCCTTTTGTTTCTTTTGCTAGAACTGCGATTTGAAAAACCTCTAAATACATCACGGTTTGAAGATTTTTTAAAGTTCTTTCATGAATCAGTGTAAGCTAATTCAGGAAATGAAGTAAACAGTAATTAAATTTTTTTTTAAAAAAGCAACTTTTTTTCTTCAGAAAGCCTCATTCTTTATACTGAATGTTAATAAGAAATAAATGAAATAAAACTTAGTCTTAAGTCTTCAAATGTGATGGAAATATGAAAGTAGTTTTTCATTATGAAACCAAGTAAATAAAAGTTATCTTATCAAATGGCCAAGGAAGTAAAAATGTCCAATTAAAAATCACAGAATCAAAACTGGGATGATGGGGGCTCATAAAGAAAAAAAAATATATTTCTCCATTCCTAACCAAGTTATTATGCAAGCAAAACCTGTAATATATTTGGATCTGTTAATTCACAAGTCAAAATAAATGCAAATACAGTAGGATAACATGAATTCACACCTTCCCCAAAACTATTTGTATTTAGAAGTTGATAAGTTATATGGTAAGTTATAATACAATATGACACCATATGCAATTTTGCTAAGACTGCTGTTGACTCCAGAGCCAGTTTTCTGACTTTCTCATGGTTTTGTTTAGTATCGTTAATATATTTAATCTATTACAATGTTTTGTCAGGGTCATTAATAGATTGTATGCACACTATCTGAAGAAATGTAGAACATTTATTAAGAAAAATTTGAAAATGTATGGATATTTTTGTGAATTTTCTATGAGTAAACATAAGCATCATAAGGTCCTCACACAGTGTATTATTTGAAACTTTTTTATGAGCAACTGTTAACATGTTTGAAATGAGAAGCTGGCGTCATGTTCATGTGTTGTTTAACATCTTTGTTGGAGACATGGACAGCGGGATGGAGTGCACCCTCAGCAAGTTTGCCGATGACACCAAGCTGTGTGGTGTGGTGGACATGCTGGAGGGAAGGGATGCCATCCAGAGGGACCTGGACAGGCTGGAGAGGTGGGACCATGCAAACCTCATGAAATTTAACAAGGCCAAGTGCAAGGTCCTGCACGTGGGT
>VZTO01026651.1:183012-201220 GCA_013400615.1 Syrrhaptes paradoxus
GGGTGGTGAGGCAGTGGCCCAGGTTGCCCAGAGAAGCTGTGGATGCCCCATCCCTGGAGGGGTTCAAGGCCAGGCTGGATGAGGCTTTGAGCAACCTGGGCTAGTGGGAGGTGTCCCTGCCCATGGCAGGGGGGTTGGAACTCGATGATCTTTAAGGTCCTTTCCAACCCAAACCATTCTATGGTTCTGTGATTCACTGCACCTAAAGAACAGTCTGTATATGTTTCTGTTTGCTGAGATTCTCTCTTCAAAAGACTGCTGCTCCAACAATTTGATTAACCGTTATGAAAGGTAGTGATTTTCTGATACAGAATCTTCTAAACGAGTTGTTTTAATTTTAGTTTCAGTTTTGTGCTTTGTGAGTAATGATAGTAAGTATTTGACTTCACTGAAGTCCCTTTTTTACTTCCCTTAGTTTTCATTGTTTGTTCCTTTGTTATCTCTCTATATGTGTGTGTGGAGGAACAAGGTTATTGCCTTTTGTATCCTCAGTGTAAGCCATCTTGCTATTGTTTTTCCAAACACATTTCAAGACAAGAAAGGGTTTTTCTCTTATGAACTGTATCTCAAAGTAGAGCTTTATAGCAATACAAGGTGTCAAAGAAAAAAAAAGGAGAAGAAATGTAGGATAAAGTTTTCACCAATGAGCTACATGATAAAACAGAAAAAAATATTTTTATAACACTCTCATTTTTAATTCCTTTAATTTTAAGGTTTACTAACAAGTAAATTTACTGAGTTTTCTGTTGCAAAGGTGAACATGAGGTTGATCTGCTCATGCATGCAGTAAAGTACTTTTGAAGTGAAGTTTCCAGAACAAAAAATCATGATTGCAATTTATAAATCCATTTGCTATGAAAATTCTTTCATATTGACTTTAAAATAACCAGTTGATGAACACTCCTGACACTTCAAATACATTAGAAAATGCATGAAATTTGAATATATAATCCTGAATTGAACTGAAAAAAAATCTTGAATTGTAATCTAAAGAAAAATTAATATTAAAAAAAATGTCCTGCGAGTCCTACCCTGGCATACTGGTTTTACGAAGTGCATATACAAATGCCTCTGTTCTCCTGGACAAGTCCCATCCTCTCTCACCTGCTTGTGCAAGGGGACTGCAATAAACCACAGTCAGCGACTTCTAGGGAAAGACATTTGTCTCATCATGGCAATACATAGTGGGAGCTGTACAATAATTATATCCACAACTATGATTCTCCCATATTTTCTCCACATATTGAAGTCAGAATGTCAGTACATATTAATTCAGCATTTTACTCTGCATCCTGACAGGATATTTCCCTTGGAATAGAACTGCTATTTGAGGCACAATAAAAAAGTCATTCCAGTGAATTGGAAATGCATTTTTTTAAAAATAAATGGACTGTATTTTTTGTTTTTCATGGTAATCTTTAAGAGCTTTGCAATCAGCTGTCTTTTTTTCATCTGCCATCTGCATATTCCTGAACTCATTCAGGACGTCATGCCGTTCTGAATAGAAAGCCTAATAAGGTCATTTCCTGCCTTACAGCTTTACACTTAAAAGATCTGGTATATCTGCATTTCCAAAATGTGGAGCATTTCACCCAGAATAAATTTCCTGACAAATGACAATTCATATCTGTGCAAAGCAAAGCTTTTGTTTATGTGTCACAAGACTGATTATTTGTAGATTGGCTGAAGCCTAGAGAGGTGTCTTGACTTCACCTAAGAGAGAACAGGAACAGGCAGTTTGGAGCAAGATACCAGCTGGGAAACTGACTGACAGAATACTTTTCAAATTAACACAGGAGCTGAATTTTACATGTGTTTTCCTTACTTCATTATCCCAAATTCTGAGAGAGTGGCACAGATCTAGAATAATTCCATGTTAAATTAAGAATATGGCTGGAGCTGGATTCACTAGAGAAGGATTGTGTTTAGCTTTTTAATCTTAATTTATCTGAGAGTGTGTTATTTTTTGCTCTGAGAGTAGGTTTTACCATTAGCTTTTATTTATACAGCAGAGAGCTTTGGACCATCAGGCAATGTAAAAACTTGTCTTGAAAGTCAAGGCATGTCTCAAAAATACTCAAGGTGACACACTTAGGGCAGCAAAAATACAGATGAACAAAAAAGAAAAGTAACTTGTGGAGATCTCATAGAAGGCATGAATGTACTCAAGATTTCATGTTTTAGACAATATTTATTCACTCAGAAAGTTATTTTCTGGCTGCATGAAAGGTCGGGGTTTTTTTGTTGATATGAACAGATTATTTGTGAGGGGAAAAACTATGTCTTGAAAAAGAAGTAAGAAGCCAGAAGAAAGGGAGAACATTAGATCTAATAAAAAAGAATACAAAGATAATCTGAAGCTAAAGACACAAATTGCATGTTCCTGTTTGAATGTTGACTTCTCCCAGATGGACATGAACAGAATATAAGAGCATTAGCTAGGTCAGTGATGCTAATAAGGTTTTATCAGGACACTCAATCCACAGTCATAACTGGAGGATAGAAGAAACCTTTGACTTTTCCACTTGTCCTCAGAATAAAAGGTTTTTTCTAGTATTTCTCAGATTTCGAGTGCTTTGTTTTGTTAATATTGGAGCCAAAGTGCTTGTGTGTTCAGCCTCCCTCCCTTGTGTTTCACATGAACAGAGTGAGAATCTTGGCAACCAATTGCAGGTTATGCCTACAATGTAAGATGATGGGGGTTCATTGTCTGAGATTGCTCACCAGAGCACTGGCACTAGTCCAACCACCAGTGCTGGTGCTCTGCTCATCTGCTCCATCTGTATAACAGCTCACCCACAGGACTTATTTCAAAGTAAAGCCAGGTTGTGTAGAGATCCTGGCTGCATGATGCACTGCAGGGAGTGACACCTGTAGGCAACGTGTATAAAACTGCACCAAGTTTGTCTTCGTCTCCCAGCATAAGCCTGCAATATCATTCCAGCAGGGCTTGCACTTTCAGACATCCCCAAACACCTTCATACTGCACCCAGTACACATGCCATCTTTCTACACAAGCCCTCAGCTTCATCCCATCATATAATACTCACAGGTGTTCATTTTACACTTCTTCAGACAATTTGGATTGGAAAAAGACCCATTGAAAGAATCTTTTTTTAGAGCTACAGTGGCACTCCATCAGCCCTGGTGCCATGTGGACAGAGCTGCTTCATCCTAGGGCAAATCAGTCCTAATCAGGGTGACACAATCCTTTGAGGCCCCTTTTCCTGGAGACCAGGGTCACCTGTGGGAGTGAGTGTCTTTATTAGTGTAGGTGTGTTCTTAGCCTACTTTAACAGTGTTAGCTGCTGGAAATAGGAAAACTTCTTCATAGTACAGATTTCTTTTCCCTATCTTCTTTGCAGGATCCTTGAGCGGGTAGCCATAGCGCTAGACCATCACACAAGGAGCTACTACAGAGCTTAAAGAGTTTTCTAAAAGGCAGCTTTAATTTTGTTCATGTCATTTGTCATAACAGACAATAATGAAAGAAAAACCCAAAACTACTGGAAGAGTGATTTAGGCAAAAAGGGTGAGGTGAAGTCAGATTGGAAGTATCACACATTCTAGTGATGAAATAGCTCAAGAAACCAAATTGCAATAAATCACCAGGAAAGAGAAATATTCATGTCAGACTCTGGAAGGAATTAAACAGCAAAGCAGCTGAGTCAGTGAATTAAAGAGACAACTCATCATTACAAATGCTGGTTCCTCTGAAAGACACCATTCTTATCTTTTTAAATAAAGTTGTTAAAATGGCTCCCAGACTAGGAAGTGCTACAGATTACCTTACTGTGCTGGAGTAAACTAACTTCTAAAACTTTAATTGTAATATATTGAATTTTAGAGGTATCTGAACATTAGAGTAAAAGGCACAGTTTACAGAGTTTTAACATTTATGTGCTGGTAAGAAAGATTTGAAAGGAACAAAGATAATGTGGCATAATAACTCGAATAATTAGCTCTTAGCTCTCTCTCTCTCTGAGTCTTGGTCTTCGTCCAAGTCTATCTAATGTTAGATTAATATATGAAATTAGGTAGTGTAGATGCAGACAGCAAAATTTCTCTTCATATTTGGTTACTGGTAAATTTATTCCTTCATTTCCTTGATTGGGTAATTAGGGTTGTAACACTTATCACTGAAGGAACTTTTAAAGGAACAAGGTAGGTAATGTTTAGCAGGTCCTTTAAGGTACCTATCATGAAATCATGAATAAGGTACCATAATGAATTCATTCATTGCTTTAACTGGACATAACCTTTCAATTAACCTTGAAAATTGCTGTATGTCTATGAATTATTGTGATTAAAACCTTTGTTTTGGAACACTTTCCTAGGTAATATTTTATAAGTAACATGACTATTTTAAAAATTCTAATCAGCTTGGAAGATGTTAGAATGAATGTGTGATTTTTTCTTCTTTACAGGAGAAGGATGAGATTTGAAAAACTGTGTGAAAAATGGATAAGACATGTGAGTAATAGAAAATAAATAAATAAATATATAAAATAAAGCTGTGTGGAGAATTACGCTGACCATTATTCTGTCCCTCCAAGCTGTCATACACTTTCTTTCTTTTGGCTGAGGTAATAAAACCCTAAATACGTATGGTATATTCAATGCCTTCCAGAAAGTTATAAGCAAGCATTTGAACAAAAGCAGGGACGTTTTGCATTCCCACAGGTAATGACAGTCACGAAGTGAAATGTTGTCTCTTGAGCCATCTTAGTTTTAGGGGTTCACTAATCCTAACACTATTGATATCAACCACATTTCTTCTTTTGTGAAAATTCTGGAGATGAAGACACTTCTTTGTATCCTGAGAACTTTTAAGTGTATCAGTACCTATCTTGTCTTTCATTTTAAAATTACTGTAAGTATCAAGCAACTTTTAAGTATAGGAGTGTGTTGAATTATTACTGTGCTAGCAAAGTAGAGGAAACTGCTAAAACAAAGCAGATTTTTTTTTAATCTAGTTCTTTGCTAAAAAATAAGGAAGGGCTCTTTCTTAGCCTTAAACATTTCATATTAAAAAGTCACTTCAAATAGAAGAACATATGATCAAGATATTCTGATAAATTTTTAGAAGGAAAATAGCTGTGTACCTGTCTTGAGGTATTAGTGCTTAAGGAAAGCAGGTAGATTGGAAACATTCTGGAAATTTAAGTCTATTCATTTGGGCAGCTGGAAATGTGTATTACCTTCTTCATTGTAAATGAAAACAATCTGCATTTACTAATGTTGCGTTATCAAAATAAGGCATTTTACAAATAGTTACAAATCTCTTGCATTTAAACTTAAACTATGAATACAGCAGAACAAATATTGAAAGAAATGTCTTTATGTACACCAAGTGGAAAGGATATAAAAAAATGTGAAAAATGGCAAAAGGTTGCAGACATTAATATTTTTTGTCATAAGCTTCTGTGAAAAGACAAGCCATGTTCTGTTATTGACTTTCAGCTGTGGAATAACACAGAGGAGTGATTGTAAAAGCCATATGTGTGATATACTCATCCGTTTGCTTAAATTAATTATGCCTACCACATATGCATGAACATAACTACCCTGTTTATCTGGAGTCTAAGTTCTTGTAAAGAAATTATGATCTTTGAGTCACCAGTGCTTTTTTATTGGAAGTGTTGTTTGCTAGGAAATTCTATACAGCCCAAGAAGAGAAAAGAGAAAGAACAGAAAGTTAAGGATGTAAATGCAGAGAGTATTCAAGAACTGTTATAAACCAAGGTAGCGCAGGGAATGGAGAAGGGATAAAAGACATATCATATGACACATATCTTCTGTAACTAAATTTGAGTGTTCAGAGGTTCATTGGAAATAAATAATTGGTCATATTTTCAAAGAGCTCAACACCAGCTCCTTTCATTCAGTCATGTGTTGACTTACTTGTGGATAAGGCACTGAAATAAGCTTCCACTGACAAAAAGAAACACCAAGGACTTTATTTTTCCCATTGTGGTACCAATGTGTACCTGTCTGCATGCACAATTTGACACTCTGTAATAAATTCTCTCTTCATCTGAAGGTTGTTTAGGGTATTTATCTATTTATCTCATTAGAATAAATAATCACTGCAACCAATTAATTAAAAAACCCAACAAAAACCCTTGCTCTCTCTGAGTAGTTGACTTCTTCTTCTGGCTTATAAACCAAATATATCAGTACAAAATATGCCAATGTCAATGACTGGTTTCTATGCAATAACAAAATTTTCAGTAGATTGTTTATGTGTTTATGCTGCATCTTCCGAACTTTCTAATTTTAAAACAAACTGCTTTTTATATTTGTGGAAGTAGACTTGGAAGATAATAATATGAAGTTAAGAAGGGAGGCGGCATTTAATATTACATCTTTTCTCCTTATTTAACAAAAAATCTTCTACTAAAATTCCTGAAGGAAGCATAACTGAGGAGCTCTAGGTAAACATTTTGTGATGTCTGTTTTCTGTGCGAGGCTAACTTCACTATAGAGCAGTTGACAAAACCCATCTATGCTTTCTGCTCAGTAGAATGACAGCATACTTCACAAAGTTTTTAAATAAAACAAAACAAAACAAACAAGTGTGCACTGAAGGTAATTTTTCTTGACAACAATGTATGGATACAGGAAAGAGAGATGGAGAGTTACAGTACAGCATTTGCTGGTGGGCTGGAGAGATAAGACCATTAACTGAGAAAATATAGATGTAAACAAATGGTCTCATTTTGGGATGGGCAGATAATTTTTATGCTGATAGCAATTTTCTGCATAATGTGATGAATGTCAAATGAAGTTTCCTATAACCTAAGACTTTGTCAATAACATTATCTACAGAGAAGATAATCTGTCCCAAACAGTGACATTCAGAATTTGTCATCTAAAATAAACTAGAAGAGAAAGAAAATATCTTCCATATAGAATCACAGGATGGCTGAGGTTGGAAGGAAACTTAACAGTAGCTGCGAGATCATACCTGGTTTCCCAAGGCTTTACCCAGAGTTTTGAAAACCTCCAAGGATGGACACTGTACGGCCTCTCTGAAAAAATTGATAGAAAGCTTGACTGTCCTTATGGGGGAAAAGTGTCTCCTAATATATAGTCAGAATCTCCTTTCAATTGATGACCACTACCTCTCTTTCTCCTGCCATGCACTACTGTAAAGGGAGTGGCTCAGTCTTTGCGGTAACCTCCCCATGGGTACTTGCAGGCTCCTATGAGCTGAACTCCTTCAACATCTTGCAGGGCAAGCACTCCCATCCTGACCATCCTGGTGGGCCCTCACTGAACCATTTATCCACAGCTTTCTAGCAGTGGAAGACAAAATCTTGGGTGAAATATTCCAGATGTGTTTTGGCCAGTGCTGAGTCAAAAGGCACTAACCCCTTCCCTTGATCTCCTGGCCATGATCCTGTTGGTACCAACCAGGATGCTGTTGGCTCCTTTACTGCCAGGCTCAAACTGGCTCGCATTCAGTTTGCTGCCCATCAGAGCCCCACTGATCTTTTCAGCAGATCTGCTCCCCAGGCAGTCAGGTCCCAGCCTTCTCTGTCACCAGGAGTTCTTCCTTCTCAGGTGGAGGACTTTGCATTTGCCGTTGTTAAATTTCACAAGATTCTTATTGGACCATTATTCCAGTCTGTCTAGGTCCCTCTGAGTGGGGGTTCTGTACTTGAATGCATTATTTGTTCCCCCTATCTTAAGGTCATCTGTTTAAATTGATGCGTGCACTCTGTCTCCTCCTCTTGGTTGCTGATGAAAATGTTTTCAGGAACAGGTCCCATGACAGAGGCCTGTGAATCTCTATTTACTCCCCTCCAGTCAGAGTACCGTTACCTGCTGAGATCAATGATACACAGCTGCCTGCTGACCCCAAACATCCACACATTTTTTTATCCCCCTGCCCAGACTATAATGTCTTGATTTGGTTACAAGAATACTGTGTGAGATAGTGTTGAAAACCTTGCTGTGTTTTGGCTGTTGTACCTAGTTTTTGTAGTGAGTGTTCAATAGGACTCCAGTTTCCATGGAGCTTTTTCTAGAACTGTGTAAGAATCCACGCTGAATACGCTTTCATTTTTAAAGAACTGGATCCATTTAGAGACATAATTCAGGCTGAATGCTTGACACATCATTCATAGTCTTTGAATTTTAATTTTGGTTTCGTTTTCTGAATTTGAATCATTACTGATTTGGTGAAATTATAATACCATCTGGTGAAATTATAATAAAACTACACAAAATAGTAAAACATTTCATGGGATGCCAAAACTATTTTCTTCTTCATTCATTGTCTTCAACGATGCTCTGCCATGATCTACCTGCTTAGAGAAGAAGGAGTTTATCTGCAAGCTGAGCAATGTCTGAGTAAACAGTGCCTTGAAGAACAAGGCTGGAGTTCAGGCCTTCTACCTCACACATGAAGTAAGTTTTTTGTCCATCTCATTCCTGTGTTTAAGAGATGAAATAGAAAGCCAACTTTTTTTTCTTTTAGAAAAAACATCCAGTTTGTGTTCTTAAATATCCAAAAATGAAGGTGCTTGCAAATGAGCATATCTTTTCTTCCGAGTGGTGTTAGGGGACAGGATAATGAAGACATGGTGACTGGGGTGAATACATATCATTTGCATCAACATTGTTCGTACCTAAAATAAATCTTATTGAACAGAGAAAAAAAATTCTGTATTACAGAACACTTTCTTCTATCTTTCAGTATCACTGATATTCAAGGACACACAACAAAGAACAAAACTATGTAAAACAAAATATTCTTTATTCTCAGGGTGTTACAATCACTGGCTAAATTTCCGTTTTCATTGTGGTTCACGGAATAACAAAAAGGTGAAAAGAAACTTAAATAATAATGTACTTTAAAATGCTGGACAGAAGGATACTGCCCTTGTTTCTAGTTTAATTCAGACTAAGCTTTTCTACGACTTATACAATATAGATAGAATTTATAAGGGAAATGAAAGCTTTTAAAAATTGTTAAAATCTTGAGCATCTAGAGAAAATAAATATGTTCTTTTAAGTGTACTAGTCAGCTATTAAGGAATAGACACCAAGAAAATAATTAATTTTAATGTAAGATTACATCTTTGTTAAATGCCTACAAGTATGCTTTGTGATAAGGCACAGTAGCAAGGCACATTAAAGACATCTAGTCAGAATATGTGAATCACTAATCTACCTCATAATGTGCTAAGCTGACCAAATAACAGAGAAAAATCCTTGTTAACTATTCATTATGCACTTTGAAGCAGGTGCCAGAACCTCCTTTCAGTTACATGACATTAAATTAATAGGAACTCTATGGATGTATTTACAATGACACAGTAAAAAATTACAGGAATAGAAGAGTAGCTACTAATCCAACTGCATAGGTCCAAACCCAAGTTTCTTTTGCCCAGGTTCGACATCACTCCATATGAAGAGTTTCCAGTTTACCAATACTCAAGAATACTAAACAAAACATCATCCAAATTACACAAAGAACATGGTTATCATTTTCAGTTTGTTCTTTCACCAGAAACAAGTTTAATCCAAAAAGCATATTCTTTAGAAATTACAAGATGAAAGGTCTTTCTTTGATCAGTCTACATTCTTATTATTTGATGTGTCATTTCCAGTTTCATGTCACATGGATTAAGCATTCTATGAAAGTTAGTCAATTACTGTTTGCACTCTGTCAATAGCATAGCTGTTATCTGTCAATAACCGTCATCACATCATACACATCATGGTGTAACCTCCATCAACAGTCACTCGCAGAGGCGAGCAGCTCCGGTGCATGCACATACTCCAGCAGAGTGGGGTATTGCAACATACAGGGAAATTTCTGAGCCAGAGAAACGAGAGAATAGATTGAGAGCAGCCCCAAAGAGAAGGACCTGGGGGTGCTGGTTGACGAGAAGCTCAACACGAGCTGTCAATGCGCACTTTCAGCCAAGAAAGCCAACCGTGTATCCTGGGCTGCATCAAAAGAAGTGTGACCAGCAAGTTGAGGTAGGTGATTCTCCCCCTCTACTCTGCTCTCATGAGACCCCACCTGGAGTACTGCATCCAGCTCTGGGATCCTCAGCACAGGAAAGACATGGACCTGTTGGAGTGAGTCCAGAGGAGGGCCATGAAGATGGTTAGAGGGCTGGAGCACCAATCCTATGAGGACAGGCTGAGAGAGCTGGGGTTGTTCAGCCTGGAGAAAAGAAGGGTCTGGGAAGACCTTACAGTGGCCTTCCAGTACTTAAAGGGGGATACAGGAGAGATGGGGAGGGGCTCTGCATCAGGGAGTGTAGTGATATGATAAGGAGTAATGATTTTAAGCTAAGAGAGGGTAGATTTAGATGAGACATTAGGAAGAAGTGTTTTCACTGTGCGGGGGGTGAGGCAGTGGCCCAGGTTGCCCAGAGCAGCTGTGGATGCCCCGTCCCTGGAGGGGTTCAAGGCCAGGCTGGATGAGGCTTTGAGCAACCTGGGCTAGTGGTTGGCTATGGCACTTAGCAAGAAAGGGTAATTTTTAGGACATGTATTTATTAAATTTCTGTGATGTGTATGCAGCATTCAGTGCTATTCATTTTTTTTTCTTTTTTTTGGATTTATCACATTATTCAGTTAATAGAATAGAATAATGCAATCACAAAGAGAGCATAAACTGAAACTTTAACCTTCACAGCAAGCATATACACAAGCATGCAATTATTTGATGACAATGTACATTGTTCAAATTTGAACAACCTTGGAGATGCCTTCCTCTTTTCAACAAGACCATTGTGGGCTTCTAATTCAGTTGCAATCTGGAACAAATATTTGTTACTTCAAACTGTCTACTTTAGCTATTAAATGAAAAATTGAATTATGCATTAAAAAAATCTAGGCTGAAATGTCTTAGATATAAGTATCCAATACCATAATGTTACTATAGGATGTTACATAGTTGCATGGCTAGTATTGTTTCACATGACCTAAACCCAAATACAGTTCTGTATGTTACTAACGGAAAATGACGAGGATTCAGAAGCTGTTGACTTAGAAAAAACTGAAATCCACATGGTTCTTTAAAATAGCATGAAAAGCATGACAGATATCTGTCATATTAAAAATTTTATAAACTGAAATATCCCTTGAATAAAAATGAGTTAGCTAGCATTAGAAAGTGTCCAAATCCAAGCCTGACAAAAAAAAAGAAAAAAGAAAAAAAGAATAGTATCAGACTCTTTAAAGGATTTAAAGGATTTAATGTGAGATGTTGAATCAAGTTATATAAAACTATGTATACAATCTAAATTATTTCATCTCAGCATTGCCAACTTAACATATGTCAGAGTAAGCAGTTATTTTTCAGATCCTCAGAAATTATGGGTACACATTTTTTTCAGCTAAGTGGAGAAACTGATAATGGGTTGGATTTTTCTCTTTGACACAGCTGATCAGTTGTAAAGGAATATGTGAAATCCTGTTTCTCTGTGCTCTGGAGAAATGAACCACAAAACAATTTGTCTGCGTATAGCAAAAGTGTTTTCAGTAAGCTGTCACCTCCAAAAACCATTTCTCCATATGTTTTCTGATGTTCATGTTCTTGGAACACGTCAGTTGTGTTTCTTTGTTTTCCCTGAGATGAATGTGTTGGGATGTCTTTATGTGGTTTCTCATTATGCATTGCGTAATCTAAATGTGAGCCTCTGACAGATGGTGGCTGGCTCCTTTCCCCACCTTCTGGTCTTTCCTGTCTGCTTCCCTGTATCCAACTCATGCTGGGATTATAAAAGCACCTGGGAAAAGAGAAGACTCGAGTTTGCAGCCACGGTGTGGAAGGAGAAAGGAGAAGAAGAACTTGCCCTTTCTGCATTTAAATACAGCAGATTAAGTCCAAAGTGGAACCATATCCTCAGATAACTTCAGCCAAACAGCAGTCCTTTGCCCATAGGGGTCAGATGCATGAGTGAACTTGCATGCTTGCAGCAGCACATATTATCTTGCAGGCCTTGACTGTTCCAGCTGCCCACTTTTACAAAGAAGCTTAATGACTTCTTAAACTATAACAGTTCCATTTAGATTTAATTGTATGTCTAATGACTTAGTGCCTTATGTACAGTTTGTATAAAATGTATACTCTAAAGACTCACCTATAAATCTTGGGGAAGTTTTAAGCAGAACAACAAGAAAGAAGCAGCAGATATTCCATGATATTTGACCAAGCTTAAAGTGCTTAAAGGAGTAGCTACTGAGCAAGAAGGTCCGGTTTCAAGGAACATCCGGACAACACTCTGAGTCATATGATTTACTTCTAGGTCGTCCTGCAGGACTCTATGATCCTTAAGGGACCCTTCCAACTCAAGATATTCCATCATTCTATGATTCTAAGAACTATCATTCTATATCATGTAATCTATGGAATGACATAATCTTCCTATAGGTTTCTCTAAAACTGAGTGAAAACAAAAGCAATAGTTGTTTTAGTGAATCACAACAGGACACTTAGCTGTAGAAGAAAAGACTGCTTGTGCAAGGACAAATGATTACTTTCTGTGTTACACATTGAGACATTGGGAGGTTAAAACTAAGAAATACTATAATGATATCAAGAAAATAGAACCTGCTTTTATAATTTTTATCATACATTTAAAAATATAGCCTAAATATGCAGTCTTCGTATAAAAAAAAAATCTGTTATAGTCCACTAGCCAGTGTAAACTACGTCAATTTCAAATAGATGTCTTTACACTCATTCAGCAGCAGCCGTAAATATTTTCATCTTTCCTAAACAACAAGAAGTTCAGCCGACACTGCAGATTTCTGTCATCTGAAGCTAACCTGTGTTTCACTTCAGGTTAGGAAGTGAATTCCTAATTTACCATGGAAAATAAAATACTTACATATCTATATATGTAGATATATGCAGGTGGACATACATACAGTATCTTTATGAAAACTGACAAGAAACAATAAAAATGGTAATGACAGAAAAAATAAAGGAAATTTCAAATAACTTATTTTTGATTGGATGGCTTTTAACAGACCTGTCTTTTGAAGCTATTTGTGGGCATTTTACTCACTTTATTTATAACATAGCTTTTTTTTGAAAATTACATAGCAATTAATTCAAAAAACAAGCAAAAAGTGAACCTGCCTTAAAGTATTTGTGAGAGTGTAAGAAACTAATTCTAAACTATCCTTGTAAAATATGTTTTGGAATTACATGATTTTAATGAAAAGTAATGGAAGAAACCCTGGAATGTGTATATGCTTCATACATATCCATAAGGGAATTTCAGTCCTCTCCTGACTTGTCTCTAAATGTCTCTTCAGACACGCACATTGATTTTGAAGGTGTTACAGCACTAAGCGTGAAACATTCTTGATTCCATTCAGTGCTGTCACTGAGATTGATAAGCCACATTATGGTTTAGTGGCCATTTAACTCTTGTGAACTTGACAATCTTTCCCTGGAGCAAGATTAAAAAAAAAAAAAAAAAAAAAAAAAGGAAAGAAAGAAGACAAATGTGCTGGACCTCAGCTGTGCTCAGAATTACTCTGTTTATGAAATGCAGGGACTTTCAAACAGCAAAGCCAGCCTCTTTTCTTTGTTACTTCCTCACTAAGAAATACAGAGGAGGAAATTCTTTGGTTTTTTTAAAGCTATGCAATTCAGACTTAGTCTTTGGATGAAAAAATAATATTTTCAAAACTTCAATGTTCTGATTCTAACAACACATTAAACCTGTTTGTCTGACCAGAAGACTGCATCACAGAAGCCCAACTGAACTTTTCTAGGCAGCTCTCAGGGAATAAGCAACTAGTAAATGTGACAAAAACTTCTATGTGCTCTTTAATCCTGCAGTAGAAGTCCAGATGATGGAGACGAGTTTATAGTTCTCCTGTAGAATTAAAAACAATGACATTTTCTTTTTTTTTACAGGTTTGTAATGGAAATCCTGCTCTGCTCCTGGGGCAGGATGGCTACATGCTGGTTATTTCGTATCCGAATCCACAGTGAAGATGAGGGGAAAAGGTCAAGAAATTATCTAAACCAAATACTGAATGGAACATAAACAAAGTCAAGGAAAAAGAACCAGAAACCTCACGAACCAGTGTCTGAAAAATTAACTAGACATATTTTGACAAACTTCTGCTAACATTCAAAACTCAACTCTGTTGCCCACAAACAAACCTCCATGTCATTTCTGGTGCCCAAGAGCATTCATTCAACTGCCCAGTACTGGCAGCTGTGGTTCAAGACCTGCGGGAGGCACATACTTGCCCATGGCAGCTGGAAGCAGTGGGAGACACCCTCAGGAACTAGCGGTGACCCTGGAAGCCTATGCTTAGGGAACTGAATAAGTCCTGGGATTCTCAATGGACAACAATGTCCATCTGCAGCCCAAAGTTCATGTTAAGAACAGCATTTCAGTCTCAGTTTTGTAATCCATGATTATTTCTGGAGACTTCAAATGCATGGTTAGCAAACGGATGTCTATGGACCACTGATTTCCTCTCCCTTACTGCTTCAAGAGCCTTCAGAAACCTGAATGTATCTGTATTTTCTAACTGTCAAAACTGTACCATGATGTGGTTGTGAGAGTCACTGCTTTCAAATTACAAGCACCTCAGCCTCTTTGTCCTAAAGTTATGGAAAACTCAGTATTTTTTTTCTTGTTTCTCTGTTTCATTTAGTATTAGTGGGAGAATTTATTGTCCTAGGAGAGGGTGTGCAACCTTCACAAATAAATTGGAATATAATTGTATTTAAAAAGTAGGTGCTGCTTTATCTGCATTTGCTGCATAATTAATATTCTATGTAATACTAATTGAAGAGATAAAATTCAATTTATTTAAGTGACATAATTCAGCAATTGTAAACAAATTCAATACAATGTATTAATTAAAAATGTGATGGTTTATCTTTTTCTGATACTAGTGTTGTAAAAAATACATGTTATTATACCATGATTATTTTATTCATAACCTTTCTTAGTTGAGGTAATTATACTCAGTCAAGGTGTGACAATACAATTTGCTGTCAATTGTCATTTTATATCTATTGTAGTGAGTACAGTTACATAGAAAGTTATTGTCATTTGAAATAATGTGTTTTTTTTTTCACAGAACAAGAAACCAGCAATTGTTGTTTATAATTTAACTTAGTTAACTTAGCTCCTGTGAAAATATAAAAATGTGAGCAGGGCCCTCAGTACTGAGGTTTAGGTGTACTTTATGATCTTTAAAATATTTATTCCCGCAAAAACTTGTGAGGATCTCACAGAATATCATTGTGCCCAGGTTCCTCATGTCTGTACAGTATAAGCGCTGACTTATACAGAAGACTGACTTGCCACCTGCATTCAAGCACATGGACTGTCTCAGGTACGAATGGAATAAATTTCCCAGGACACAGAGTATTGCATGTAGAAGTGCAATAGAATATCACCCCACTGAGGCAGATCTGTACTTGCTATCTATAGACCGCCTATGAAGCAGCGGTATATAGAGAAGGCAGCTCCAGGATCCAGCCTTTTTATTACAGAACAACCAAAGGTTTTGGCATAGATTGTGGAAGATGACTGTATTGGTTAGAAGAAATTGGGTATACACCTCTCAGTCTCGCAATGACTATAATTTTCTACCACAATCTCACTCTTACTTAGATCTAGCTGTTATTTTTGGAAGTTATCCTTGGAAAAAATGTGGATTTAGTAAATCATAAATGACTCACAGATTCTGTCTCAGTGCACCAGATAATTGCATTTACAATAACTTTTCATGGTTAGCAGAACAGAATGGCACAGTTAACTATCCTTTTACCTAAGTTAAATATGTAGAGAAATGTCTTAGGCCGTGAAAGTCCCCAAGTTCAGTTCTTTACTATGCATGCATGAACACAAAACTGTCTCCCTTACGAGTCCCCTAACTGAATTCTGGGTGGGGGGTTTTCAGAGATTTTCCCGCTGACACTGTTTCACATTGTGTGAAGTACTTACATTTGCATTGGAGTAGATACTGCCAAATACTATCTCTAAAATTTTCCAAATTTCATTTGGAAAACTCTTATGAATTTTGGTTTTTTTTGCCACAGAAGAAAAGTGAAATTAGTCAAGAGTTCAAACGTGACCTGCAATCATCCTTTGCAAAGAAAACCTAGTTTTCCTACCTCTGAATTACTGCGTAGTCTGACTCAACTCCTTCATTCCTGTGCAGAGATGATCTTTCACTTGTGTAAAATTTTATTGTATAATAAATTTACATTTTCTGAACAGCTTTGATGAGTAAATTTTTTTAAAAGGAAAAAAAGCAAGAAAAAGAAAAAAGTAAAAAGAAGAAACAAGCAAAAAAAGGAACAAGAAAAAAGAAAAAAAGAAAGGTTCTCCAAGAAAAAATAAATGGTGTTATAGAATGCAAAGCACCTACTCTGCTTGCAAATGGGTAAGAATGTGAGTTTTCAAATGCAAGCCTGAAAACTTGCAAAGATAACAGATATATTACTCAACCAAGATAATTGTCTGTAAACTCAGTTTTTATTACTTGCAAGTGCTGAGGCACTTACTGACAATCAGGTGGACTGTTTCTGGTGTAATAAGTTAGAAACTAGTTAGGAATCTAGCTGCCTCAGTGGCTAAGGAGGTCATTGCTGAAACAGCTCATATGCTCTTAAAATTTTGTGCTGTTTAGACAGCCTCTTCTGGTATCTGTATTTGGATGCTTCATTATTCTCTCATGGTGTAATGCTAGTTCAGAATGAATAATATCAACTTACAGAAGTCCTTTTGCTTTCCTTGTGTTGTTAACTCAGACACCTAATTGTCCAGATTAGTCTGAGACCTATATATTTGTTAATTTTTATACTGATTTTAAAATTCAGCCATTGGGATCAGTCTTGATTGTTAAGAAGGTGAAGTTTTTTGTAACCTTAATCCTCATGTTATGATTGGTTCAGACACTACTTTCATAACAGAATTTACTGTATGATAACCTTATGGGGTTCCCTTCTATACTAATGTATAAATAGTGAAAAAAATTAAATATTTTAAAAAATATTTAAAAATATTTAAACAAAACTGGCAGCCTATCTACAGCATTCAGAAAATTTGAAGCACTCACAACTATGAAGAACACACAGACTCTCCTGGAAAACAGAGAATCATAGAAGTATTTTGTCCGAAGGCCTAATAGGCTTGGACAGAGATCTTAACACCCACTGAGCATCTGTGGGTGTTAAACATGCCATTATCCTTACTGTACCTGCTTTTTCTTCTGTAAGATAATAATTAGTAAGTAATGCTTGTATCTCTCAGGAATGCCTCAATTCAGATTTGTTCATCTTGTCATTGAAAATCTAGGTGAAAACTATTATACAGAGAACGGCATATTATGTTTTATGGCATATATAACATTGAAAATATTGATAATACTGTTCAGGCAGTTATGATTATTGACAGTAGATTCAAGGGGAATATTAATCAAAGCCTTGGTTTGAATGAATGTGTTTTTGGAGAATCAAGGGAGAAGAGAAGAAAGAGACTTTCTAATGCCAGCCCATGTCATCACTGTTCTAAAGAGCAAAACTGAGCAACTTAGACAAACAGCTGCCTTTTGTGGCTATATCCCACTGATCAGTGAGCATTGGCTGCAAAAACAAAATGATGCAAACAGGTTATAAGAGCATGTCTCTGCCCCTAACTTCAATGATGTCTTCAATAAATCACAGCATGCTTTGGAACCGTTTAAACTGCAGGGACTCAGCCTGACTGTTAACGCTTCTCTAATAAACCATGCTGTGACTGATATGAATTTAGGCACAACTGGGTACCGTCAAACCAAACACCAAACCTCAGAAGCCTTTTGCTGAATCCAAGGCCACAGAACATTCTATTGAGACAGGGGGTTTTAAATTTGTTGGGGAATGGCTGCGACACAGGCCCTTGGATCAGTTACTTGAGCAGTCTCGTGTCTAACAAAACTATCTGTGTATTCTGCTATGCTCTGCAAGACAAAGTAATAAGTAAGAAGCAAGGACAGTTAGCCCAAGGTTTAGATAAGGAACTGCATGCTTGAGGAAACAGAAGCTTGTCTATAGTTGCTGCCTGCAGATGGTCTTTGTTTATCTTAAACAAACATGGTCACTATGGCAATGACTGATTGTAGAAACTATATAATGTTAGAAGCTGGCTGCAATAAACGGAGCACTTTTATCAACCATATTGGCTGTCAGTGTCTTCCCCGT
>VZTO01026651.1:201257-220778 GCA_013400615.1 Syrrhaptes paradoxus
GGGGCTGGGCGGGGCTAGGTAATTAATATGAATGAATGGATTACGAAACTTAATGCATATGCAGCACTTTGGGGAATAAATAGAGGGATAGGTTTTGTGAAAAGGCGTGCATGTCTTTGGTGGAGCTATCCCCCATGCACCTCAGCGCTGAATAAACTACATACCTACTTTACAACTTTCACGAGTTGTGGAGTCTTTCAGCTTCACTATAACCTGGCTGTAATATACCTGAGCTGAAGTAACTTTCTGAACAAATTAAAAGGACAAGATAAAAACTGAAACTCATATTTCCAGCAGAGTAATATGTGCATTTATACTAATTATGAGCAGTTTTCTAGTGTTTTCTCGATTCTTTCCAGCTGCTATATGTCAAAAAATCACTGGCTGTCCTAGAGCATTCAGGAGTTGAAATTTATTATTATATAGGTCCAGCTAAGAAAATGATAAAATTACTGGGCTCAGCTGTAATCTAGAAAGGTAAAAGGGCCAAAAAATATGGAAAACCAGGACAGCCTGAAACACTGAAGAAAGGTAACCTAGAAGATGCAGATGTGTGAAAGGAGAGAAACTTTCAGAGATACATAAGCTAGAAGAACATAATAACTGTGGAGAAGAAGAGAGCAAGAGAGTTGCTGATTGGAAGATGAAGAAGCAGTAGAAAGATCTTTAATCAAATCATCTGGAAATCTAAAAAATATTTTAGATTGTCTTTGGATTTCTTTTGAGAATATCAAGATGAGAAAGTTTAAAAGGCAGGTGTCTCCACAGTTCCCATTCAAAATATGTCTTAAATATTTAGTTTGCAAGGTTTGCACACTTGAACTAAATATTTAGTGTAAATGGTGCATCCAGAAGATATGCTGCTATATCTTATTTAGCAATTGATATGATTTTTTTTGAAAGTGTGAAAACTAAGGTACCTTGTGAAGAGTTCTAATGTAATTGTTTTGCTGGTCAAAGAAAATTAATTTGAAGTTGTAATTTTGAAAGATAATTTCAAGGAGGAGTTCAATTTTAAGCTGATGTTTTATCTTTTTCAAAAACTTTTTTTTTAATCTTAAAAATAAATGTAGCCTTTTTTAGATGAAAACAAGAGGTAATCAGCTAAAGGTTTATATTTTTTTAATTCATTCATGGACACACTCTGGCTGACAATGAGTAGACACAGATTTACTAGACATGTGGGAAGGTAAGGGAGCCCCTAATAAGCAGGAGCAGGTGTATACTGTCTGTCACAAACCACCTACATGGTGATGTGTTGGTTTTATTCAGCAAAACTGGCTCATACTGCTGTGAGAGTGTTTAAAATGTAGTCTGTTTGGAAAGCTGGCAAGAAAATATTTTTACTTTTTGTGATGTGTTTAGAACATGTAAAAGGCTACCAATGTTTCATTTATTTCAAACCAGCCAGAGGACACCAGAGAATTTAATTATATTAGCTACCAAAAAAAGCCTTTGGTCACTAGAGATCTTACCTGCTGATTAAAGAACACAGATGCCCACAAGCTACTGCTAATTCTCATAAACTTGCCAATAACCCAAATAATTTACTGAATCCAGTGTAGCCTGACAGACTAAGCAAAGGTTTTAAAATTATGACAAAAGTACTGCTATAAATATATAACTCACATTATCTGACTAATCATTGTATACAAACTGGTGGCTGCCCTGGTATTGTGCAATATAATGGGTAGACAGGATATAAGAATTTTTCATTCATATCACAGGCTGAGATGCCTGGGGTCATTAGGTACAGTAAAGTAAGCTTCAAGGCTCTTATTAACATTCCTTCCTACTCCTTGTAGTTTTTATTGCCACTTTTGTAAAAAATGAAGTGTTATTCATGCATTTAATAAATAAAATTAAACTCTTCAAAATTCAACATTAGAAAAACAGCAGGAACTGTGTAGTAGTAACTCAACACTAATTTGGTGGGAGTTGGAAAACCATACAGAGGACACTAGAGCTACTTCAGATAAGAAACAAAATGTTAATAGAGAGGGAATTGTAGAACTGTAATATAATTATTTGAATTGTCTTTCAATGAAAGGATCAAAATTTAAGTAGTATAAGTCCTAGGGTTACTAATCACTTGCCTTTTTTTTTCTTTTTTGTTTATTTGTTTCTTCTATTATATTATCCTAGGATTCAAATTCTTTAGTTTGTAGATAATTACAAAAATTATTGATTTGTACAAAAATGTCCCCAGTTATAAAAACACATCATTGTTTGTAAAAACCTGGAAAAAAAAGCTAAAATCTGAAAGCATTCTGAAATTTGAAAGATGGAAAATAAACAGGTTATTGAAGGAAAGGGTGATTAGAGTGCAGGTGTGTTTCGTTACAGTCAGTAAAGAACTACTGTTACCTTGAAGGAAGGTAGGGTAACAGCTGAATTGAGGTGGGGAAAATAGTATTTACCACTATTCCCTGAATATATGCTGAACCTCCTAAGTTAAATCAATTCAGACATACTTCTGTCCTTTAGTTAGACTGGGATGGATAAAGTAATTTCAAAATATATTTTTTTTTTTCATGTTGGAGTTACTGGTAGACTTTTTTAGTCAAAAAAAAAGACACTAGAGCAGCTGACTAAAGTGACTATCAGACAACAGCATTTAGTTACTGAGCAATACATAATATCATGGCTACGTTACGTCAGAGAAAATTTATACATCTGCATTTGTTGAAGAGTGTGTTATCCTTAAGTCTAGAGTGAAATGTACAGGCATACATTGGGATAGAACTTAGTCCTTCTGCTTCCAGGTGTGCTGGCTCTACAAGAAAAAACATTTGTGAACCAGGCTGGTGACTCTGTAAGCAGTTATGATTTCAGTAAGGACAATTTGTGTCTGAAATAAATCATTGGTAAATTGTCTAGTTTTCTTCGGGTGTCTTGCAGGATCAAAGTACTCATTCTTAATTTTGTTTCATAGAGGAAGATCAGACTGAGTGTATTTCCTGATGAATATATTCACTGCTCCACAGCTACAGATGACTGTATTGTTTGTTATACAAATCTTTCCTTTTTCATTTTTATTTTTTTTACTTCTTTCCTGCTAAAAATTAGGAATATATTGGTCTGCATTTCCGTCCTACCAAATCCCGCGGAAACACATAAGAAAGTATAGCCTAAATTTGTGTATTCAGTCTCATCAGTCCACAGGAAAGATGGATATACTTGCCTTTTTGGTCTGTGTGAATTTCTGGAACAATGCATATCTCCACCCCAAACTTGCTAAGGAAATCTGATATATTTGCATTGACATTAAAGGACTAAAAAAATTACTTTGACAACAAGGGATTTTTTGTGATCCTATAAGCAAAAATCTGTTTGCTAATCTCAAACACTTTTTTTTTTTCTGTTCTGTTCATTAGGACTAGAGACTTCCACCTTTACTCACATTAAATGTGATCTCATTGAATTTCAGTATTATTTTCTGTAAAATATATATGATGTAATCATTCCAAAACCAAACTGATATTAATAATTTAAACAAATCCACATAGCTTATATGACTGCTGTTTAGTTCTTTTATGGTTAGTCTATATCAGCCACATAAAAATATCCCAGATTTAGATTTGCCTAAAACACACACTAACCATATTAACCATTTTTTTCTTGGACATGCTTTCAGTAGCTCTGAAAAGAAATAAAATTTCAAAAGTACATTTAATACCGAAGACTATTTCTGAATCTGTCAGCTTTTATTTTCTCTGCTAATGACAAGCCATTTTATGACAGCTATGAATTACTTTTTTTTTGTTGAAAGTTAAGTCATTTTCATATAAATTACCATATGTTGTCTCAAAGTCTGAAGAGAGGTTGTTTATTGTTGTATTATTTTTACAAGCCTTGTCTGGGTGCAGGTGGTTCTTAAAGGAACACTTGTGCCGTAAGGAACATTTGTGTCATAAGGAAAAATTATACTGAGGTCAAGTTAGACGTTACAGTGAATCTGGTTAGATTCAAACAGCACCCTGAAGATTCGCTAGAATAAATAAATCCATGTCATATTTGTGCTGAGTGTTGCAGTCTAGTTGGGGATTTGTCCCTTGCTTATAGATTGAACATGAAAAGAATTCAATTTCTTACTCCTGAGGCCAAACTCACTATTTTGTTTCACCCTAAGCGGATCCTCTGGAGTTAAATGCCCCAAATACCATTTCCTCAGCCAGAAATGAAGAGGGAAAATAGTAGCCATAAATTATTTGGTGCAATGTCTCTATAAGGGATCAAGGGGTTGCTAGTTATATACATTTTTTTCTGCATATAGCACTACAAATTCTGATTTTTTTCTGATAGAAAATTGATTATAATTGGTAAGGAAACTCAGGTTCTCTTTTCCTTCTTTAACTCAGAAGTGTATTTTGGCATTATATTATAAGCAGAAAGAAAGTAAAAAATATGAGAAATATCTCACCTCTCCTTTCTTCCTCCACTGTCTATAGAAGTGCTCAGGGTTTTTCTAGTACCTTGTCATACTCCACCTGCCTCCAGCCCAGTGTTGGCATTTTCTAGTGATGTAAAAAATTACATTCAGTGGCCACAGCTTATACTTCCATGGCAGTCCAATGGCCAGCAGCTTGGTCAGGCTGGAGCACCGCTGAAGGGTTCAGTGCAGTAATGTCCTGTGAATAACAATCAACCAGGAAACTTCTGACGTGAAAATTTTGCAGTCTGAGTTCCTTCTTTACTGTAATGTTCTACAAACTGATTTTCTGGCACTAGCCTTTCGAGACTACTATCACGACTACATCTCACAGTACCAAAACCTCCTGCTACCACTTCTAATAGGACCAACAATGCAGACTACAGATACTACTTTGATTATGGTAACGAGCCCCACATACTGAGACACTGTACACAGGCATAACAAAATAAGTGAATGGACTATTGTCAATACTATTTGCATCCTTTTGAGGATGAGGTATTCTCAGAGCAGTGCTGTTGTTTAAGGTGTTGACTATTTTAATAATCTCTGCCTAAAAGTGCTATTTCAGAAAATATTTTTTAGAAAAAAATATTGTCTAGCATTTAATCTTAACTTTTCCAAAACCATTGAATCTCCATACGAAGTATTTAAAATGAAATTTGAGGTAATCATATAAGAATTTGTCCAGGTAACAAGACACAGGAAAATTGTACAGTGCTTCAGACTGGATTTAACCCAGGTTGTTCTAATATCCTAAAGCTTTTCATATATCTTTATAAATGAAAGAAGACTGAAGATCTTTCTGTCTGTATTCTAGTTTCACCCTCCAAGATCATTAATACTGATGCTTTTACTGTGTTGTTATCTGTTGCGTTGCTTCTGAGGAGGAAGAGGAAACATCCTGACTTCCCTTCCATATCAGTTTTACCAACTGGACACACTGTACTTCAATGTTTTTTTGGGTTGGCTTTTTTTTTTATTAATTCTGTCCATAGGAAACCTTTTTTTTGTTGTTGTTTCAGTTGGCTTGCTCAGCAAATGCTTCAGAATTAGTTTTTCGTCTCCACATTCCTTCCACCCCAACCTGCCCTCAATTTTGCTAGCCAACTAGATGTGTTTGAACTTTGAAACACAAACAGGTCAGCTCAACAGAACCCGGTTTTCCACTGGACGTGTGTTTTGCAAGGTGTTTATGCACATACATGCATCGACGTCTATGTGGAAGCAAAAGAGACCATTAGAGGATATGCAAAATATCTATCTAATTACATACTATTGAATTGAAAACAGTTTTTTTCTCTCTCCAATAATTAAAAGCATTTAAGTGTTGAAAATCAGTAACAATGATCCTGAAAAAAAGACGACTTAAATGACAGCAGTGCTCTAACGTGGCTCTCAGCTAGCTGTAATTATCAGAGCACATTACTCTGAAGGTATATTACTCAATTACTCTACTGGAATGCCATTTCTCTGTTTTGTTTAGGGCTAACTTGTAGGGAAGAACAATCTTGAAAAGCTATCTAAAGAAAGACAGCTATTATTGGAAGGCCTTTCATAATTCCTGGGAAGGTAGGGATATACTTTGATTTGGCTGGGCTTTATAGACCTCTCCCAATTACACTTTAGAGCTACAGTGAACTGTGTAATGATAATGTCAGCTTGGTGGACCTTTGACCTCTCTTCTGAATGACATTTGTAGTAAAGATGCCTTTTGAAGCACTGTTGGGAAAAGGACCTTTGCTGTAACTGTCACAGACTCACAGGCTTGTATAAAAATACATATTCGAGAGAGAAAGGCTGAGATAATGGATAAAATAAAGCAGGATCATTGATACAGGGGATGATGTATGTAGCCTGTTTGGAACTGGTAACCTTATTTCTTTGTTTCTTTGTGCAACATACCCAAACACATTTTAAACATAGAGTTAACAGCTATGATTGGTTTTCTTTCAATGAAAGTTTAGCTGAAGTTTCAAGAACTGATAGACATTTATAAACTTGGGATCATTAAATCTTGAAAAACTTTTGTTCTGACAGAAATGTCTGGTGAGAAAATGTTCAGTTACCCTAGTAAACTAGATTTTATGTTTAAATTTCAGAAGAATAAAACAAAGAATGAAAATAAGGGTGAATCACAGTATCTGCTGAAGAAGTAATGCCTTGAATTAGATATCAGATCAGATTGTTTTCATTGCAAGTGACTTCAAGCAGCTACAGGCTGAATACACTTAATAACATTTTTGTATATCTTTTTAACATGTTTTTAATTAAACAAAAGTAGATTCTAATCACATCTGAATATAGCACAGTGGTAAAAAGCAAGCAAGCTGTCACAGTATAGCCGTGATAATAGTAATTTGAAAGCAGAAAGGCTCACATATACTTCAAGTCTCACTCCCTGTGCTTTATCAGCTTGGGGCTTGTTACAGTTTTGACCATAGCAGCTTTTCATGTTTCTTATGCCACTGGCTTGGGTAGCAGGAATTCTTGCTGTTCTCATATGTGCTGGTTTTGCCTGGGAGAGATTTAATTTTCTTCAGAGTAGCTTGTATGGGGATATGGTTTGGATTTGTGTCGAAAGCAGTGTTGGTGATACAGGTTGTTTTGGTTACTGCTGAGCAGTGCTAACACAGAGTCAAGGCCTTCTCTGCTTCTTGCACCATCCCCACCAGTGAGTAGGCTGGGGGTGCTCAAGGAGTTGGGAGGAGACACAGCTGGGACAGCTGACCACAATTAACCAAAGGGATATTCCATACCATATGACATCATGCTCGGCAGATAAAGCTGGNGGGGTAGGGGGGAGTGAGCGAGTAGCTGTGTGGTTCCCATTGCTGGCTGGGGTTAAACTACGACATCATAGTATCAAAACTATTACTGAAATCAGTGAAAGTTTTGCCTGAAGAAGAATGGCAAAAGAATTTTGGGTCCAATACACATACAGTTTTTTCTTCTTTTTTTTTCCTTCCATACTCATTTCTCTCTCTCATTTTTGAGATTAGTACCTTTTTGATTATTGAAATAATCTTGATTTTGTCTGTTTCAAGCTCATTTTTATCCACTGAAGGTATGATTGCAGTGTTAATAACTTTTAAATAATTACTCCTTACATAGTCTTTCTCTGTTTCTTTTCAAATTTGCTGGTATCACTGTATACTGAAGGTAATGTTGTGATGCATATGTCTCTGTATCTCCAGATAATTTAACCTCCATATTATTTTATTACTGCTCTTCCCATATTTCTTCCACCATTATTAAATAAAAAAAAATTCTTGGACTCAGTGAAAGCCGCTTCATTCATCACAAGAAGTTGTTTGGAAAATCACATTTGAAGAATATTGATATTACTACACTTCCTAGGCAGTAAGTTGTTGAAAATTTGCCTGTTAATGGGATTGTTGTGTCATTCCATTTATTCTGGTATCAATAGTATTGACTTCTCCTTTAGGAGAATTGTGTTTTCATCTTCTTTTTCATATAATCTATTTTTACAGTACAGGTTTTTTGCTTTGGTAAGAATGCTATTTTTCTTTTGATATTTTCAGATATACAGTCTGTAAATGATCAAAATTATTATAATTGTTTAGGTAAGTTCAGAAACTCTATACGCATGCTTAAGGTTCAAATAAAAAAGATGCAATCATCTAAAGAAGATAGGTATTTAACTACTCTATTTAGTAAGATCTAATTTTATCCAAATTATTGTATGTTTGTATGTGTCACAGAAAGATGAGTTTATTCAACCAGATTTAACGTCAACTGTATTTTAGCTGTGTTATGCCATCATGTTATAATGATAAATAATAAAGTAAAATAAAATAAAAATACTGCTTATCTTTCACATAAAAACATGATTGCATACATATAAATGTGCTTTTGCATAAAATTCAGTCTGCATTCTTATCAAAATTTTTTGAAGGGCCACAATGTTGACAAGACAACTAAATGAAAGCTGTTCATATTTATTCATATCTGCATTTGCCAAGTTTTAGCCAAATATCTTTGCACAGCATCCAGTTCAAAGGAATACTGACATCGTATAAGACATCAGAGCACTAATTTAATTTTTAAAAAAAAGCAAGAAAATTATTACCATGTATTTTCCAGGCTTAAATCAGACCAAGCTTGTAATCCAGTCTTAAATATTGCATCAGTTAAATGGCTTCCTTGTTCAAATTCCTGGAAGAAGGTGAAGCACATGCCATCAGAGATTTACCAAAGCAAGTGGAGAAGGTGGTCCTCTGGTCAGCACTAACTAGTAAGATATATGTCCATGCCAAATATAGGAGGAAAAGCTTTATTCCTATCTTATTTCCTTGGGATATATGTATTCCTTACATATTCCCACTGTGTGTGCAAACAACTTGAAGTGGAGCTGCTCAGGAATTTGTATCAAAGTATTTTTTGGAGAAAATATTGATTTTTTTGAAACCAAGATTTTGAGGAACAGACAAGGATGTCATTTTATACTAGCTTACTGCACAGAGATGAAAAATGTGTGGGAAAATACTGACCCATCATGTGGAAAATACAGGTGTAAAACTATTCTTCTAGCAGTTTGTCACATCCCAGGGAGCTTGTTTGTGGGTAAAACTTTTGGATCATCTGTTCTGTTCAGTTAAATTGTTGGTTTGTTCCACTTTCAGCTCCACTTGAAAGCCATCCACAAATTGTGATCTTTTTCTTCTTATGCAGTGATGGATATTTTAAAAGTATCTCCTGAATAGTTGCCTCTTCATTGAAATTGTGATGCCATTCATAGATTGTTTTTTTTTTCTATTTTATGTCAGAAACCTGTAAAGTTAAGAGTGAAATGTCAGTGTCTACATCAGTGGTCTCTGCATCACCGAAATGCTGCCCTGAGGATTATTTTGGGAGATTATGCTCTCACTAGACTATATTAAGATTCAATGAACTTTTCCTCACCTTTGCAAATTTGTGAAATAGATTTGATTTATTGATTATATGAATGCAATGCAAATGTTTGGAAGATTTGCTGTATACTACTGTCCTTATGTCTTTCTAAACATTCTTACTCTTCATAGATCTCCTCTGCAGAATCTGATTTTGGGTTATTTCTTCCCAGATGTATAACCTTGTACTTTTCCAGGCTGAATCATCTTTTTTGTACTGACAGTATTTCTACCATCGCTTGTTAAATTGGTCCCACTGCTTCTCTCAAAAATAGATAGTTTCTTTACATGTTATCCTTTCAGAAGGTAGCATTTGAATAAAGGACATGCAAAAAGGAGTAATGATTTTGTGATGATATAGAAAAATGTGTTAGAGACTTATAAAAAATATTTTGAAGTAATAAACAATGAATGACTCATAAATTAAAATATCATTTTAGAGACTTTTAAACTGCCTCATTGCAACAAGGAATACTAAATACAGTTGTTACTTAGTTTTAACAACAATGCAGACTATATAAATTCTCTGCAAGAACAATTTGCAAAACAGACACTATTGGGGTAATTAATAATATTGAGATTGTATTTCTCTAATGCAGGACTATGTCCAGTTAAATAGTCATAAATGGCAACATGCAAGATCATACTTTCAGAACAAAGACTACTGATTGTATTTTGAACAGAAGTACCAAATTGTTGTAGTAGGTCTACCTCTTACTTATTAGTGTAAGTGTGGATCTCACACCTTGATTATGGTGTGTAGTTGAACAACAGGGGTGCTATGGCAAGAAGGCTCCTGGGTAATTTGCAACCCTGGGAACAGGAAGAAATAAGCCATTTAGGTAGCATAGGTTCATATCTTTGGGTGGCCAATGTGTGATGAATATCTTCCAGCTCCATAAAAGATGTATAGTTCATAAAATCGGATGGGTTGGCAACCTCTGGCCAATGGTTGGAAGCATATCTTGAGACCACTTAAAAGCATACTTTGGAATGTATACATCTTTTTACTTCTTTGTGCAGCATGGGTAAGACCTACTAGAACATAAAATGTTGCCATGTCCTGTTGGCTCTGAAAAAAGTAGAATTTACTATTATAGAGTTGGAAAATGAGCCTATGATGTATGGCTTACATAGTTGATGCTATTTGGGGTGATGAAGTGAACTGATTCATGACTTGATAATTATGTATCCAAAGCTAAACACAGAGAAGAGACAGAATAGTGCTGAGCTTCCTGCTGAAGTCACGATATAATAGACTACTGTGGGTAGCCAAATGCAGTCATGAGAAAAACACGCATTCTTAGCAGTGTGATTGGCACAATTAACTATTTACCTGTACTGGCATTTATAATAAGTTCTAAAATATGATTATGTTACATGCTCTTTTTTCTTTCTGGAGATATTTTGAAAAAAGGGTGTTCACAGGATGAGACTGCATGCTCGAAGTAATCTCTTCTGGATGGGGAATTTGTGTAGCTCTGAATATCCCCTTTCACAGTAGAACAGTAATAGAATATATTTTTCACTGTCTCTGCAACATTATCACAATAGTTTAGGTTCTTTCGACCTGCTGATTCAGTAATAAAATATTATTCTGTAGCACTTCGTCTTCGGCTTATGGGAATGCTTATGCAAATAGTCAGAGACATTCTTTTGTTGTTGTTTTTGCTTGCTTTGGTGTTTCCCTCAAAAATTAGGTAGCAAATGAAGGTGGTAACAAGGATTTAGAAAAAGTGGCCTTGTAACTCTACATTGGTGGAGAATCTCTGTTCAAAAATGTCAGTGTGTTTTGTATGCTTAGCTACAGGCTGGACACCTGACAGAGCTGGAAAGAAGTTTTCCATGAGATTTACCATGCCTTAGAGAGGGCATTGCTTTCATTCTATAATGGTGACAAGTACTTTAGCAATTTTGATAGTTTCTTTTCTGAAAGTAAGCATCCACCTTTCTACCAAGATAATCCTGTTTGCTATTTGCTGATTGATCACTAATTTCTTCTCCATTTTATTGTTTGTTTATCTAGTTGCAGTGTTTAAAAAGAGAGAACACTTCAACATCTACAGTTCTTCTCACTTTCCCCACTGAAGTTATAAATAAAATAAAACTGACTGAATTTCAAGTTAAGAGATGCTTCACCAGAAGTAAAATGCATAATTCTTCTTCTCCTATATAGTAATAAGTGTCAGGCATACTTTCAAGGATTAATGCTTTTGCAGTCAAGATCCCAGATATCGAATTCCAGATATCTGATTCACAATGCCATTTTCTTTGTCCTTACCCTTACTTCCATTATGGAAACTGAAAAAAATAATTTGCTTGTACTTGCGTTTTTCCAGTTCAATAATAACATTAGAACCCGTGTCGCAGATGAAAAGTCTCACACAGTTGCGATTTAGCAGTTATTTGAGCTTTATTGAGGGTGTCAGGTAAATCAAGGGTTGTCGGTAGCTTTTAAGGGTTGTTTAGAATAGCCACTTAATTACAGATTTGAGAATGACAAGGATTACACTGATTTACAAGGTATTCTAAATGTATGCATATATATAAATGTATATATACAAAGCATTAAAAACGCAGAAACAGACAGACAAACAAATAATCAGTGCAAAGTATATGGATGTGTGAAACACATCAGCAGAGGTGCTGTTGTATAAAAAGGTTCTCTCTTCTCCCTCTATGAGAGAGGCAGACAGAGGAGACTAGCCTATAGTTAAAAGTTCCCCCTTTTCTTCTCAGGTTAGAGTAAATACTCACACTGCCTTGGCATGCCTCAACAGACGATTGTTGAGCCTCCAGAAGCAGAACTTTGCCCAGGCCTAGTGTGAACTTTGTCAGCAGATGGTCCTGAAAGGTGTCCCAGCTCAGGAAAAATGCTGGCCACAGCTTGCTGTGACCCAGGAGAGCTCAGAGGGTCTCCCTTTTGGGTCGCTGTTTGTAGAGTTTGAGATAATTGATTTTTGTCAAGTACTTTTCCATTTCAGCCCACCTCGGATGATGTCTTATTCTGTTGCATTGCACTAGTTCCCACACTATGTCCTCCTTAGGCCCAAGATAAGAGATGATTTATACTGTTTGAAGTGAGTACCAGACACACTGAAGGTCGCTCAGCGCTATGAGATGCCACTAACAAGGGAAAACAAGAATCAGAGATGCCTGCAAGGTGCCACAACCTTGAGTTCCCAGCTTCACCGTTCGTTCCTGTCTCCTCTGTAGCCTTGGAGGGGGAGAATTGCACCAGGCACCGAGTGTCTGAGGGGAGGGAGGTGGGTTGCACCACCATAGCCCCCAAAACTGTATTGTATCTGTGTCATTATTTTTCAAACCTAATTTCTAAAACATTTGTCTTTAAAAACTTTGCATTCTTAGTGACTTTTGGAACAATTATTTTTGATGCAGTGGCAGACTATGTCATAACTTATCTAAGCATTTGTTCTTTGAGTTGCACATACTGCTGTCAACTTAGTTAATCAATGTCATAGCTATATTTAAAAAAAAATCTATCCTCTTTTTACTGTTTTGGATCTGTTGTTCAATTACAGATATTTACATGTCATTCCAAACAGAGAAATTGTTGTTTTCTTGGAATAATATGATTTAGCAGATAATCATTGTATTTCCAACTGAAAATGTAATTTTTTCAAGGTCATGAATAAATGCCTAGATGATGTAGATGATAAAGGACTACTTCTTTTGGTTTCCAACAAAAAAAACCCCAAACATTGCGTGGATTTGAACCAATATCATGACTGAATGTAAATACAATACTTAACATATGGTATTTTAATACAATATTAGACATTTGAAAAAAATGTACTGCAAAACAGATTAGATATATATTTTCTAATTCTCCATACTGCTTTATACTAATATATGCTTTCATAATAAGGAGTACTAGTAAGCAAGAAACATCTTACTTACAAAGAATAGTTAGCACTATGAACTGTTCAGAGTGAGCAATTTAGTGAAGAACTACTTTTTTCTCTTTTTAGCAATTATTTATCAAAAGAATTACTTCAAAAGCATATTCATTATTCATAACAAACTCTTTATACAAACTCATTTCAATCTATTGATTGTTACACTGTGTTTCAAAAGGGCTAATATTTTCATGCCACAAAGCAATATGCTGAACCATAACCTTCTTTAGGTGCATGCATTATTGTTGTAGCTTTGGGTTGTACAAATTATCCTGGGATTGTCAGGCTATTTATTTACCAGCAGGGAAAGCAGTTACTTGTACTACAGAGAATTGTTTTTGCTCCCTACTCTGATCACAATATAATTTATAAACAGGAAAGAAATCAAAGTAACTTTAAGTTGTTTACACTATCTCTTCTGTCAAGGATCTTTGAACAAATATATTTTCAAAAGTATCTGTGAAACTTTCTCTCAGACGGTATTCTCACAGATAGAAAATATTTCGGAAAGAATTATTTGTGGAAACTAATAACAATGGTTATAAATAAAGTCAGAATAATTTTTTCATTTGAAATCCAGCACATACTTGCAGATCCCCTTCGTATGAGTCTTTAAGTTTTGACAGTCATTTATCACACAGCATTCCCCCAGCTATTAACAGGAGTTGTTCTGTGTTCTCAGTATCTTCACAATGTTTGTAAAGACCTTTGTCTTCCCTGTAAGAATTTATGCTGCCAAAACATAACCTTGAGAGTAAACTTAACCAACATGATGTTGATCAAAACTTTTTAAGTAGTGTAGACAAGGACAAAGCTAAATTTACAATGCTATCAACTAATGATGATTTACACAGTAAGAATGTTAAAGTGGTTATGTAGCTTACTGGTTTTTATTGTTGCACAAAAGCCAGAAGAATCCAACGCAAAACTTTAGATAAAAATAAATTAATCTTTGCTTTGGATACCATTCTATTAAAATATTTATGCCATCTCAAGAGGTGTTATTCTCTAAATACCTTACATAATTATGATATTGACAGAACAGTGGACACGAACAAAGGAAAAGAATGAGAGGAGCTGACCAGATGTTTTTCTTAACTATGATTTTCATTTTTTTTTTCCCTTGCTAAAATGGCACTGATTTTAAATTTTTTTTAAAAAAAAAGAAGAAGAAAAAAGAAAGAAAAATAAAGGATGGAAATCCTCATTTGTCTTTCATATACAAGGAAAAAGACACAATGAGGAAAGTTAAATTCTGCAGCAGACCACAAAAGAAGTATAAAAGGAGTGAGCGGTATCCTGGCATAGGGGATTTAGCAGAGTTAGCTTGATCATCTAACAAAATAGATATGAAAGACAGAAGCTTCCATCTTAAAAGTGAAACTTCCCAATGTGTTATTGCTTGGTTTACAGAAGGAAAAGTTTAATTTTTTTTCCTTTGAAAGTTAATATTCCATTTCTTCTGGTTTTCTACTTGTCTTCACTTATATTTACATTGAAATTTTATACAGATTTTTATATTAAAATATTTCTGATTTTTGAAAGACATGTTTTTGACAAAGTCCTTGCACTGACGTCTTCAGCTGCATCAGGTGAGACTCACCAAACTCCTATTTTGATAAATTTTTCAGTCCAGCTGAGCCATGGTCCTATAAAACTACTCCAGCACATGCTTGATCCACAACTATTGCTTATCTTAAGCTACTTGAAAAACATCCACTGTCTCATCTGTGCACAAAAGACAGTCTTTTGCACACAGATTTTAGCAATGGCCATGCTACTGAGTATTTCAAATTATCTGTGTGCAGCCTAGTCTATTCAACAGCAGGAACTGTCTGGAGAACAGTCTGGGACAGCCAGACTCTCCATCTAGGATATTAATCATCACACTGAAACATAAAATAGTATTTATCAATTAGCAAACACAGCAGAGGCTGCTTGGAGGAGTCCCCGGGACCATCCGGAATTCCCACCTGTCAACAATCTGCACCAAGCAGCTAAATGCATTGGTGTGAAGGCACTGGAAATTCAAGCAATTATGTTTTCTCCGGTGACCTCTCAAATCAGTCTGTTGTTCCGGCCACACATCTGGGGAGCTCCTGAGTCGCCCTGGGAATTAACAACTAATTTCACTGGCTATGTACACAGGCAAAACCCTGATACCCCACTCTACGCCTCAATTATATCTGTAGAAGAAACTTGCTTTTCTTCCTTTTAACACTATTATTATTTAAATTCTGTAGATGTTGCCAAAGATGGTGTCAAATATATATGAAAAATATTTCTCTTAACTACATGGGCACATTTTTTTTTCCAAAATTAAAAAAAAACCACAACAAAACAAAACCATGTCTGACATAGTGATAGTTGAGTACACAGCTATTTGTTTTTTTCTTTTACAACTGGAAATTGAAAAATATTTTTGTCTCTTTTGTTAGAATTCTATTTTGTTAATAAATGATAGAGACGTTCATGATGAAATAATTTCTCTGCTGTTATAAAATGGTAGAAAGCAAAAAGCTTCAAAATGGTGTGGGGTTTTTTTGTTTGTTTGTTTCAAAACAAGTACCTTAACAGTAACAACAAAACCAGAATTTTGTTTGCATTTTGTAATCTACCCTTAGAAGAAGTCAGTAACAAATAACAACATTGAAGGAATTATAGATTATTAATTTAATATCAAAAAAGGTTATAATTTCCAGTCCCTGAAGACTATTTTCTTAATCATGTTGCATGGTTTTCATGTATTTAAGCACCCTCCAGTAACTGGGCTATCTGACTAGTATATATTGCTACAAATATACCAACAAGACCAATTCAGTAATTCTCTCTTTTTTTCAAAGAACGTTATTCCCAAATATGAGGGAATAAGCTTGAACACATTAAATAGTATAAGGAAAGAAACTCTGAAATTATTTTGAAATCTAAGAAGAAATGAAAGGAGTTAGTTGTCTTAAAAATACGGTAAAATCTGCAAGTAAATATACATCTATAGATTTCTTATACTGTTGGTAGTAAATTATTGTAGTGATCTTGGCTTCTTTGTATAACTAATACAGTTGGACACATCATATGGAATTGCTTGACAACTGTTTTATTTAGTCTCTGTGAAATAAGCCATCTGTTGTCCTGACTGGCATTGGACCTTTCCCAGATTCAGAGCCAAAAAAAACCACTAACCTAAGGAAAAGAACCTTAAGAAAAACAGGGGGAAGGAGGGGATCTGAAACCTAGGAGAACCATGCTGAAAAAAATGTGAGCTATACGCAGTTTGATGCAGCCCAGTAGGGGAAAATGGACCCAAATCCCAAACAACAGCAAGGTGTGCTGAGAACACAGCCTTTCAGTGCTTGTGGTTTTGCTGGGACTGCAAGTCCAAAATGAAGAATCTATCAACCTGAGCACCATTAATATCTGGATATGCTTGTTGACTTGAAATACTGGAAATGTAGTGCTCTTGTCCATGAACATTGTTTGGGTAATTTTTCTGTCCTGCTGAGCCTTTCTCACACAAGTCTTTAAGAGTGTGAACTAAATGATAAAGTGAGGTGTTCCCTGGCTTCCAGTTCACATGTTTCAGATGATCTTTACGGTGCTCTGTGTGTGAATGAGTATGACCACTGTCTGGGTAATGGGTCCATCCATATGTAACCTGGGCACAGATTTCACAATGTTACAAGCACTGTCTCCTTACTACCTTCTTTTCTTCTTTGCTCTTTCAAGAACTTCTGAGAATCAGCCTCATAATCTCAGTGTGTATTTTAATTTTTGCACTTATCAGCTGCTCATTTTGCAACAATTTACATAATTTTACATAAGATTTAAATGTATGCATTTACGAATAATAGTTATTCATGTACTAAGAGATAAATAAGATCTGTTGTGACAGGCAGTGTGAAAACTGAGAGCAGTAGTTGGTTCTGCTTGCAAAAAATAATTAACTAAATGGTGAGAGGACTCCACTAAAAAATTTCTGTAGGTGTCATAAGAGGAATGATTCATCTTTCCCCAGCATGGGGAATGGCATAAAACCTGAAAACTGCATAAAACTTACCTAAGTTTAAATAATATACCAACAAATTAAAGACAACGAAGACAACCATTGTGCTTTAATTGCCGATGTACTTAATCAAAGCATTTGTGTGTCAGATTGAGTTTAGAGGTCAATATGCAATAATTTCTGGGTTTGGAATGTAAGATGGAATAAATATTTTAGGATACATAAGCTTGCAACTCTGAGACCTACTTATTTTTTCTCTCATCTCCCTGAACAATCCCTGAATAGTTGTATAACCTCTGAAAATGGAGCTTAATGCTAAATACAGGAAGAAACTTAAAGTTCAAAATCTGCAAAGAAAAAATCATGTTTCTGCTTCAAGTGAACTGTCCATTAATACATGCATCCTGGAAAGTTAAGCTTCTGCATAAGTCTTTGTAGGCAGAGTGTATTAGAGTAGACTGTATTTGATGATTATAAGTTCATTTAGTTTTAAGACAAATATTTTTTCAAGCAATTACAGCCACTGAAAAAAAGAGTTTTAACAGGTACTTTCCCAAGCAGTCTTGCTTTGTCTGAAAAATATTTCATCATTTATAGTATTCTTCATGGATGTTACAGAAGTGACTGACCAATGAACTGCAATTTGTTAAATTTGAAAGTTGTTTATAAAAATTTTAGCGAAGCTGTTTGGGAAGCGCAGTACATTGCTTTCATACATGTCAAGGAATTGTTCTGATTTAAAACAAATGCTTTTAAGAAAATAAGATATTTTAAAAAATGTTTTGAAATGCTTGGTTTTCCTTTTTGATATTAAAATATATTAAAACTATTTGGGGTTTTTTTTGACAAAATGTTCACACACACAAATGTGTATAAATATACCTATGTATATACAGAGAGAAAGAGGGAGAGAGACAGAGAAAGATGTTTGTGTTCTTTATCAGAATTAAGCCAGTTTCTGAAATTCTAAAATCCTTTCAGAAACAGGGTATGGATGTTGTGAGATTTCACAGCTCTGAAACAAGCTGGAGAGGTGTGGTCACACTCTCTGGTCTCCAGTCTGAATCAGCTTTACCTGCTATGGTGAGCAGAGCAGTAAGATACCCCGTGAGCCAGGTACATGTACAATTGGGAAGAAGCTAAAGTATTTTCTGCATCTAAGTGATATACCCCGATGTATCTTCTGACAGTTTTAATAACTTTTGCATGCTCCAAAATCAATCTCTTACACTTGAGCTTGTGTGGGATGCCTAAGGATTTTCAACTTATTTAATTTCTGAAGAAAGACTTGGCACCAGAAGTTAGTAAATTTAGAAGTGTCTTTAACTATTAAAATGACAGAAATAGAACACCACTAAATTCCAAACAGCTAAAAAACATGGTGAAATGACCCTTTTTTCATAAGAAAACTCAAGAAAAGCTAATTCATCAAAATAATTGAATGCAGTTTAAAAAGTGTGCCAACAGTTACAGGTAGTGCATAAGCCTCTAAGGATTGGAATGAAGGTTTGCTCAGCTCTTCCTGAACAAAAAATGAAATCAGCCTTTCCAGAACATTTCAAATGACTTCTGGGAGAATATGACATTAGAAAACAATAGGTCTCTCTTGAATTCACAGCTAACATGACTTCAGAAGAGTTGTTTTTTGCTGATACCAAATTTAAGCAGTATGACATTTTCACTGTCTCGTAGTTAGTGTGCACAACTCCTTCTTCAGACTATTTTAATCTTTTCTCAGGTGCCCAAACAGCCTTTTCTTCAGGGAAGGGCCTGGTGCAATGCCTTATGAGTTCACCAGAAGCCCACTGAATTCATAGGATTTTGGTCTAATTAGGACCTTTACCTTTGCTCAGTTAAAATAAGTACTCCAAGTACTATTCAGCAGATTCCTTCTCCTGAGACCCTTCAGTGAAACTGTTTCTCATGCTACTTTTCAGTCCTCTCTAGAACTTCATCCTCCCACATTTATCTACTCTCCTCTCTTATCACAGTTTCTATCTGCTGCTTGCCCATGAACACAAATGGTGATATTCTGGTTGTCAGTCAGACTGACTTGCATCCATCCTGCTCAAAATTACCTTCTAATTTAAATCACTCAGAGAGTAGGGTAGCTGATAAAGCCTTACGACTATTACTTCTAGTATAGTTTAATCTGTAAAAGAGAAAATAATTATTAGCTCTGCTGCTTGACCTCACAAGTAGTAATGATACAGAACATTAGTACTCATTTTGTCATTCACAGGCCCTGGTTATTGT
>VZTO01026652.1:0-20850 GCA_013400615.1 Syrrhaptes paradoxus
TGTGATTCTGTGATTCTGATTTTAGTTTGAAAAACACCATAGATATAATTTGTGGGTGCTCAGTACACAGTCTGTGAAGCCTTTTTGATATTTTTATTTTTTCACATGAAAGTCTGGAGATTCTGGGATATAATACACACAAAAATATATTTATATATCAGTGATTGTAATTTACCAGTTATGCTGGCATATATATGTATACTTTTTTAACACAGTTGTAAAACAAACAAATTAGGGGACTCTAACTGTGTGTTAGGTACATCTTAAACAGAGCAGAATTTATCCCTTCAGAAAGGAAAACTGAGTATGTGATTATACACTGGCTTCATGCTTTATTTCCATATAGTGGTGTTTTGCAAGGGTTCCCTTTCAGTCTTCCTGAAAGATGAAATTAGAATAATACGTAATAATAAAACTATTGGCACAAAAAATCACTTATTCACTCTAACATGGCTTTGGAAATTATCTTACAGATATATTTGTAAACTATGTACACAGAATTCCGTTCTTCTGTCTAATGTAATTTTTGATCAGTCTGAGAATAAAACAGAACAGAAAGAGTCTGACAGATTGATGGTCAGCAAGTATAAGGTTCTGACTGGCAAAAATCTTGCCACAAGTTGCAGTGTTTATGAGCCTTGGAAGCTTGCCCACAGTCTCTTTTTCAAATTAGAAAAAAAGTACTTAGAACATGTTAGTCTACAGGCACAGATACACAGGTCGATACTCCATTCCTGTGTTTGCGTTCCTTTTCCAGCTCAAGTTTACAAATCTAATCCATCTCTTTGCCTGTATGATTGATTAAAAAAAAGAGTACATGCAAAAGGAGATGCCAGGGAGATATGTAAACTCATGTGTTATGAGAGGTGGAAGATAATGACACATCATGCAGTAACTTTCTTGTACTTTTTTCTTACTGGGCTGCACTACACAAAAAAATGTATGTCATTCTATCCTATTTCAGTTCTATCTTCTGTTAGTTGTTGCATTTCTTTATCATTCAGCATTCTGTGATGAACTGTTAATATTTGTCAACCAAAATGAGAATACCTGTGACTTTCTAAAATTGCTTTATATTGCATTTTATTTTCCTTTCTCTATATTTGATTTCTACTCACCTTTCAGTCATCTTTTTTACTCATATTTTCAAATTATTAGCTTTACTTCTTTAATATTTGGTGAGAAATATTAATCATCATTCTTGTAAATATACCAAATCATTACACTGAATTTGTTTAGTATGAAAAAAGTAGGGCACACACACCTGAGAGAATTTTACATTAATTAATGTTGAATGTGTGAAAAACACTGGTGGCCAAAAAGAGAGAGATGCTAAAATTGAAAAATACAGTTATGAACACTGGCATTTTGATCAAGAAGAGTGTGAGGAGTTCTGAATCACAAGATTTAAAGTCAAAGTTTATTATAATTCTTTGCATTGTCAAGGACATAATATAACACATTTCTTGCTTTGTTCTGCCTCTGTCAGATTTTGACCTATATGCTATTCTTTCAGTACAAATTCATCTACCCAGTAACAAACAGAAAAAAAATCATTCCCATCATTATTTTTCCTGTGGATCGAAAGCATCTACAAAGAATAAAGGAGTGTGAAATTTGAAAGGAAAGAGTGAGATAAAAATAAGATTAATAATCTTAAGTTGTAACATAAGTCACTAATGCTGTGACATAATTGGCAAACAGATCTTTACAGATAATGAAATATACTTCCATCTCTTCAGGAGTCTCAGAAGTCCCCATTCACTCTGTCCAAATTCAATTTAGAAAAGGAAAATCAGATTGTGATTGTGTCTGACAAATTGGTTTTAATGTGTTCCTTTAAATTAAATATAACATTTTAAAATAATGGGTTTGGTATGATTTTTTAAGCTTATTTGTCTAGGTATCAGCATGAACTTCATTTTCTGAGAATTTATCTCCTTTATCTCCTTTAAAACCAGTCAAGAAATAAGGAGGAACAGCCATAAATTGTTTGATTTATTTTTAAAATTTTATTTCAACTTACCTAATTAGTGAAATAATAGAGTGTAGTTAGCTACTGATTCAAATTCTAGCTTATCAAGTGTTACCATAGATTTCATGAAACTTCAAAGCAATTTTAAAGCAAGTTTTGATGTCTGCATGTAAAAACAGTATTAGAGTGACAGAAGTGTTGCAGGCTATTCTGCCATGCCTGTCTGTAGATTTTGCTGCATATCCAAAAGTAAGTACATAGGTAAAATAAAGCTTGTGAGTAAAAAGGACTCAACAGAGGGAAAAAAAAAGAAAAGAAAAAAAAAAAGCAGTGTGATAAGCATTTTGTGGAAAAATCAGTAGGAATGTTATATCAGAAAATAATAAAAACAAATAAATTATATCTAAAATATTTTTTGAATAAACAAGCCTGAAAGTCAAAATAAAAGAAGACTTATATCGGACCTTACTGTGCTTTGGGAATTTGGTCCAGCTTAACTTTTAAACATTGTAACAAAGTATTTGCAAAGATTTTCCTGTGATCAAGTCAGTGGTTGCACTGCAGTGTTTTCCTCTGTGAAGTGATGTCAATATGAGAAGGGGACACAGAGATTAGTCACGGATTTGCCAGAGACAACAAAAGGGCTGCAAGTTCCCAGTAAGATTTACTGTAAAGTCCAGTCCCTCTTCATGTCCTGTGACGACATTTTAGTCTCAGAGCGACATTATCCACTTTCTCCATCACAACTATTCAAGTCAAAACTACATCTCATCTTCCAAAAAAAATCACCACTGTAAGCGGAATGCAATTTCTTTTCAAGTGTTTATAGAGTTATGTATATGTATCCTAGTAAATTTTAAACTCATAAACTGCATTTTTCTAAATTCCATAACAGTAGAGATCTTGAAGGAATTTTTTTCTGAATTGTGTTAAGTACTTCAGTGTACTGGTTTTGGCAGGGACAGAATCCATTTTCTTTGCAATAGCTAGTATGGGGCTATGTGACTGCCAATGAGTAGTCTGCAGCTGCACAAGAAGTTGGGAGGAGACTCAGTTGGTACAGCTGACCCCGGCTGACCAAAGGGATATTCCAGACCATATGCTGTCATGTTCAGCAATAAAACTGGAGAGGTTGGCAAGGGAGCTTTTGCCTGGGGCCTGGCTGGGCATCAGTCAGTTGGTGGTGAGTAACTGTTTTCATTTGCAGCACTTGTCTTTTTTGCATGTTACTTTCCTGTCTCTTTGGATTCTGCCCCCCTCCTTCACCCTTCTGTGGACATCAAAATCCTTTGTGGAGCAGCATGATTCATTTGCTCCAGCTTTCAGTTGTTTGTCAAATCTGCCCGTCCCATTCATCAAAAGTCCTATTTGTCTCACTGTAAAACATATCCTTTTGTTTCCTGCATTTCTTCATTTCATTTTCAGATAAGAAAGCATTTTCACACTATATTTTCACACTATCTTTTCACACTATTTCCTTCTGCCTTATATTTGGCATTTTGATAGTAGCAGAATTCCCACACCTGCCTGTAGCAGTTAAAACAGAACATTGTAGGAAGTGAAGGTGGGAAACACATTACTCAGCATTTTTTCAGGACAGAAAGTAGGAAGAGACGGGAAAAATGAGCAGTGAACAACTCAATAAAGATGAATTAGTCAAGTTATGAAAAGAAGGGAAGCAAAACTCTGAAATGGTATTAGCTGCTTTGTCAGCTATAGTCTGACAAATAAATGCTACCTATAACAAGTGAAAGTTAATGGAATTTTTAACCTAAAGGATGATTGTTAAACATCCTTTCAAGGACTGCTTGAAATGTATTTAACTAGTTGACTTAAATAGACTTAAGTGGATTTCTCTCAATTTCCTTTTTTCTTTGAAAAACCATGTTCCTCTGTTTTCCATCATTTAACCGCTTTGATGCTTGCCCTATGGGCTGAATAGTTACCATTAAAGCCCACAAGGTGAATTTCCCTCCCTTTTACAGAGAACTAGCCATCCCTTGGGAAGAGAGAAGAACAGTGTTAAAGAGCGGAGATGTGACTAGTTTTCCTGTTTCCAGGTTGACACAGACTAAAGAGCTGCCTTACCTTCGGCAGCAGTCAATGCCTGGCTCTCTGGAAAGGATTCTGCATCAGGAGCATCAGTCCACTTTCCTCTGTGGCTTTACTCTGTATCTGACACAGAATAGAACAAGCAACATGTGGCCTGCAAGGTTTTACAACAACAACAAAAAAAGAGGATCCTTGACTTGTGACTACATATCCTTCCTAAATATAATTTACATAAACATATATATATATGTATGTAGATGAATATGCTCATGTATATACAAAGTGAACATTTATTTCTCTTAGGAAATTTTAGTAAAATTTTGACCTCTGAAAGACTCTTTTTAGATCCCAAGAGCATAGTAAACTTGGACAACAAACTTGAGAGGCTATTCTTTGCTTTTCTGTAATAGATCAGTGACATTACTTTAGAGCATAATAATACTTGTACAGAAAGACTTTCTTTGTCCAACTCCTGTGCCTGTGAGGCCACATAAAAGTTAAATGCATTGGAGGTGAAGCCTGGAATGAAAAGTGAAAAATAAACATTGGAAATGGCTTATAGAAAAGGATTAGCAGGGAAGTAGTAAAAGCCATCTTTAACACATGTCTGAGGTCTGTTTAACTTACAACTGTCAGGCTTTACTTTTACCCTTCAAAAATGTGGAAAGCAAAAACCATTAACTGAGACAAATGCTGGGAAAGAAGAATAGATCTTAATTTTTATTAATATTCTTGCTGTAATATCCTGAAAGGCAGATGTGCAGCTTTTTTAGTTCAGTGTTTTACAGCTGACTCCAAAGGCAAAGTAATTTTGAAAGGAAAGGACATGCATTTCCCACCTGAATGACTTAAGAGTAAAACTATTGGTACAGTTATGAAAGAAGCTCTTCAGTACAACGACAATACTCTAAACATTTACTGAAGTCTGGAATCAAGCCTTTTGGTTTGAGGGTGGTTTTTTTGGTGTTCCCCCATGCTCCCACGTCCTCACAAGGCAACAAATGTGACCTTTGTGACTTTAACATATATGGATTTTCTACACAGTTTTGAAATCCTACTGTTCTCCTGAACTCAAAGTGTTTTCAATAGAACTTGAAGCAAAGTCCAATGAATTTATCTGGGGTGCTTTCTGGGCTGGCAAAACTAACTGCTCTCTCTACTGATTACTTATTTTGTCTGTAGTTTCATGGAACCAGAAGGAAACCAAGCAAGAAAGTCAAGTCCTTGAGTCCACTGGGATGACAGTCCATAAATAGCAGAGAGTTTCCACTGTTTAGTGTTCTTTATGTACTTTTCCCCTTACTTTAATAAAAATTTCAGATGCAGTCTTTGTGTTTCCAGAAAAGCATAAATGAAGTATCAAGAGCACCAACCTGAAAATAAAATGGCTGATGATAGCCTATGATTGCCTAAAACACACATTTCTGAACATTAATTTGGTGGGTAGTAATTTTTTTATTGTTATTACTGTTTTATTATACTATAAGATTTATTATCTTTCAGTATGAAACGTTGGAACACTAAGGAGTTCTAGGGTTCTCTTGTATTTTGTCTTTCAGTTGCAGAACATCCAAAAGAGATATAGTGCCTTAATGTTAACCAATTACTTTATAATTACCAGTAAGAAGTCAGGTTAAGGTAAAAGCAAATTAAAATTACTTACCACATCCTGATACAATTTTTTAAAATACACAGGTGACATAAATGAGGAAAAAATAATTTCCTCTTTACTGCAATATTAAATCCAAAAGAACACTCTGTTCCCCTGTTTTATCCAGATGAGAAGCTGTAGATGCTTACCTGAGTAAGTCCTTTTGTACCTCTTCAATATCAGCTCTGTTATCACTAAAGAGAGGATCTGGCTGGAGAAGAAGGCCATTCTTTATAGTCACAAGTTCCTTTAGGATTTATTCTGCATTTAATTTAGATTCTGTAATTCTGTGATTCTGTAATCTCCTCAGCCTCATTTTTTTATCCAAGATTATTGATCCTTAGTTTATTTCTGAGGACGGTTTCAGCCCTGTCATCTTGGATTATCTACAGTTTATATGCTCTTGTCTGACATCTTAATAGTATTTTATTCTAGAAGGGTGTACAACTCTTCTTGCCCTGCTATTGCAATATGTCAATCCTGAGTAAATACTTTCCCTATACCAATTTACATAAATGTGCAAATCAACAACAATACTTTCCCTCCTTATTACTAATTAAGACCAGAAAGAAGAATAATTCACCGGTCTGGAGCAATAACCTGCTTGAGATCTTTAGGCCATCACACCTTTAAAGACAAACAAAGCTTGGCAAAATGCAATTGCCTACTGAAATAATGTCTGAGTTGGATGAGCTCAGAGGATGAAGCAGCAGAAATTTCAAAGTCTACTGAAGATTTCTCTTTACCAGAGTGTTTTACATATATTTTTATATTGACCATANTAAAATTACTTACCACATCCTGATACATTTTTTTTAAATACACAGGTGACATAAATGAGGAAAAAATAATTTCCTCTTTACTGCAATATTAAATCCAAAAGAACACTCTGTTCCCCTGTTTTATCCAGATGAGAAGCTGTAGATGCTTACCTGAGTAAGTCCTTTTGTACCTCTTCAATATCAGCTCTGTTATCACTAAAGAGAGGATCTGGCTGGAGAAGAAGGCCATTCTTTATAGTCACAAGTTCCTTTAGGATTTATTCTGCATTTAATTTAGATTCTGTAATTCTGTGATTCTGTAATCTCCTCAGCCTCATTTTTTTATCCAAGATTATTGATCCTTAGTTTATTTCTGAGGACGGTTTCAGCCCTGTCATCTTGGATTATCTACAGTTTATATGCTCTTGTCTGACATCTTAATAGTATTTTATTCTAGAAGGGTGTACAACTCTTCTTCCCCTGCTATTGCAATATGTCAATCCTGAGTAAATACTTTCCCTATACCAATTTACATAAATGTGCAAATCAACAACAATACTTTCCCTCCTTATTACTAATTAAGACCAGAAAGAAGAATAATTCACCGGTCTGGAGCAATAACCTGCTTGAGATCTTTAGGCCATCACACCTTTAAAGACAAACAAAGCTTGGCAAAATGCAATTGCCTACTGAAATAATGTCTGAGTTGGATGAGCTCAGAGGATGAAGCAGCAGAAATTTCAAAGTCTACTGAAGATTTCTCTTTACCAGAGTGTTTTACATATATTTTTATATTGACCATAAAATCAAATTAAGAGCTACAAAGATCATGCAGATTCCACATGTGAAAAAACACTACTATCTTATATGCAATAATAACATGCTTCCCATGTGCTGGATAATATCCACGGGAAGAGAAGTAGGTCAGGCAGTTTGAGAGTGGAAATGGAACATGTGTCCTTTCAACTTTCATTCTTCCTGGTATCTCTTTCTCCCCACACTCATCACAGGACAAGGAAGGTCAGCACAATAATATAAGGCAACAAAATGTTGTGCCCCAGGTATTGGGACAAATTCTTTGTCATCCAAAAATGCATGCCTTGTATCTGTTTCTGGAAATGGTTTTAATCCTCTGTTCTTTAAGAACACCACCAAATTCCTGCCTTGGTTACTTTGCTGAGAGCTTGACAGCATTGCACACTCTAAGAGTCAGATTTGGTCTGCTTCAGCAGATGTTATGATGTGGCAGGAGACATTGTTATTTGCCTATGGCACTCTTTCTCATGTTAAGCCTGATGCTTACTTACATCAACTTTTACTCCATGCTGAAATAAATTAAAAACTCTATACTAAACATCAAACGAAATTTTACTAAGAGGATTTTGGAAAAAGAACTCCAATGAAAACTGAGCTTAGAAATATATTAACACTAAGTGAAAATTCCAACTTCCTTGTGCAAAGCTAATAATTGCCTACTACACATGTAATGCACGATTAATCATATTTTTCTCACCTGAAATGCATTACAATATACACTAAAACTAAGCAAACTGACAGCTCCTAGATTATGCTTAATTTAATGTACCCTTCATCCTGCATTTTAAAAGAATCAGTAACAGGATCCATAAGGTCTGTCTATGCTTAGCTTTTTTAATGTAACATAGATTTAAATGAGTAACACTTCTTAAGAAGAAATGTGGACATGTGTAGATTACAGCATAAGACTTGTTAACCAGACTGAGAAAAATCATGCAAGCTAAAACTGGCACAGTTGCACTCCAGTAACTTTATTTTTGTTCACATAATTTTAGCTAACACAATATAAGCTTCAGACAAGTTATGTTTTTTGTCATAAAAAGGTCAAGATAAATCCATCTAGTGCAAGCATCAGAAGCTACAATATGTGGTTTCCTCTCCAAATGAGCTTGAGGTCACCAGTTTTGCAACAAAGATGCAGGATTTCTTTTAACTGAGATCACTTTCCATAGAAAGTAAATTTTGGCACTGCAACAATACAATTTAGCACCTCTGCTTTGCTGGAAAATCAAAAATTCCAAGCCGGCTCAGTGAAAGCTGCTTTGAATATTTTACACTGAAACAATGTAATAACCAACACCTAGAAATAATCAATACTCAGTAAAAAATACTGCTCAGTAGGATTGGATTGCTCCTTGTGCTCTTACTGTTTCGTCTTTTGAGCCACCTGATGATGAGTGGAAATTCAGCGACACTGCAGAAAGAGGTCATTTTCTGCCTCAAGAAGCTCCTCAAGTTTCAATTATTTTGCCAGTTTGTACAACAGTCTGTCAGTCTTCTTTACGCTCCGAACACATGTAGGTGGCTAATGTCTCTTCATGTATGTTTCACAGCATAGAGCACTTAACAACTGGAAGTTCTTTTCCAGTAGAGAATGTAAATGTGACCCCTGTTGGTTGGTGTGCCTATAGTACCTCATAAGAATCACTGAATCTAGTACTGCATTGAAAGAGGTGAACAGCAGAGGAAACTGTTCTTATCAAATTAATTACAAACTATAATAACAATGAAAAAGGGAAACACCAGGTAGGTGCATTTCAACTAAACTGTTTATTAGGATTGGCCAGAAAAGCTACTTTTTTCTTTTTTTGTGATAAGGATTGAGATTTTACACTTTGGTTGTTTTGCGGTTTGTTTTTTTGTTTTGTTTGTTTTGGCTGTTGTTGTTGGTTGGTTGGTTTTTTAACAGGGTAGAAAAGCAAAACTAAAACTCTCACTTTGATTTGTGTGCAAGTTGCAGTGCAGGAGGATAAAAAAAGTAGCAGGATGAATGTGCCTCCTTCCTGGATGGAACTCATGTCTGGGGCATGGGAGAGCCAACTTCAAGGCACTGCCTGAATCACTGCAGTGACTAGTTTAACCATACTTCAAATAATTAGGCCAGTCACAAATCTATGGAGTCCTGGGGGGTCTTTCCTTGTGGCTTTGATCTGAAAGATCAATCTGTTCTTGTCGGACACCATCGTAACAATTATTTTTCAAAAATGTGCAGGTGAAAAATTCCTGACTAATTTGATTACTTGTGTTAAACTCGAGTTTCTGTGTTTGCTATCTGATATGTATGTGAAATCTTTGCCTGCACGTATGCCCACCTATGCTTCCATGAATTTGCACTTAAAGCATTATTATCACATCTTTCTACATTTTACAAGAGATTTAGTTCTGATCTTCCATCCTTCATAGAACAGTGATCTACTGATTGCAAAAGCATGGGCATATTTACCATGGGGCTTTAGGATCTTTAAGAGGTTCTCATTAACAATGTCTAATGTCGTATGCTTAAGTCACACGTTAAATTCATGCCAAAAGTAGGAAAGAAAAAAAAAAAAGGAACCCACGTGCACAATGCAATGAGTTAAAGAAAAGTTATATAGAGAAGCCATATTAAAAAAAAAAATACAGGCAAACAACCAACCAATAACAAAAGCATAACCAAATAAACAAACAAACAAAAAAGTTTTCCCATAAAATTCAGGGTAGCAGGGACATACCCTTCAAATACATGTAAGAATTCTCAGTATCAGAGGAGCAGTACAGTACCTTGAGAATGCTGTTTTCTGGCTATTCTGTATTTGGAGATGTAAACCAATTACTTTACAGGCTTGCCTCTCATAGTTTCCTTAAAACTTTTGTACACAAATAAGTGCCATAAAAATCCTGCTGCTTAAGTTCTGGAAAGAAGCAAAAGCAAGCACTATATTTCTTCTCTACATTACATTTGTCATTGTAGAGCAAAACCAGTTCCTTCATGTATCTTCCCATGGAGTTTCTTCTGTTAATTTGTGAGCAAACAGGTATGTTGATATAAAATTACCAATGTATCCCTCTTATTTTTATTAATGTTCAATTAAAATGTGGAATTAGACAGAAAATTCTGGATAGAGTTTGACCCAAAACTAAAAAAAACCCTCCACTTTTTCTATAAACATCTTCTAAGTGTCTCATAGCAAAATGTATTTCCATAGACAAACTAATAGTAGAATAACTTTTAAAATTATTAGCATATGTTAACCTGGATTTTGAAGAATGACACTCTCATGCTGTGCTAGCAATTTTCAACGACATAACACTATGCTGAACAGCATGTTCCTCTCAGAAAGATGCCGATCCCTGGACATTAATATCTGCTAAAAAATGGGTGGCATGGGGAAGAATAGGTTGATGTAAACACATTGAAGTAAAATTATGCTATAAATGGATTACAAAAAGTTAATGTTTTATCTTTAAAGGCACGTATATTTTTATCCTGCTAAACCGGCCTAACATCTCCCACATATTGCATAATGCAAGCCTAAATCAGAAAGGCAAACAAATATTTCAACTGCAGGTCTCCCTTCAAGGCTTTTATAAAAGTTGTTGTTAGTTTTAAATTCGTGGAAAAAAAAAGACATATAATGTATTAATGAAAACCTTTAGTTCCTAACAGTTTTAGGAAAGGTCTGCTTTATAACCCCATATTACAGTGATTCAAGGAGAATTAGTCTACAGGAAAACCAAACTCCAAGGGCTTAATATTTCCTTTATTTTCAAAATCTAAGTCTCACATGAGAAGCTGTGCAGTATGACAGAATATTGTCTGACTTTCTCTGGTACAGCTTCTCTTATCTTCCTTATAGAAAGGATTTCTATCTGAATCCATTATTTGTTTCTACTTGTGTTTCTGTGGCGGGTTGGCCCTTGGCTGGGGGCCAAACCACACACACCCTCTCACACAGTCCCTGCCCCCACCCAATTATAGGGGAGAGAATTAAAGAGGTAAATGGCAAAGAGGACTCGTGGGTTGAGATAAAGACAATTTAATAACTAAACTACAATAATATTGGAAATAATACTATATACAAATATGCAATGTGATACACAGTAATTCTGCCCCTCCCCACCTGATGATCAAAGGCCCAGCCCACTCCCGGCCAATAACCCCGGAGGAGGGAGGGAATGGGTGATACACAATGATACTCCCCCCCCCCAGCTGTTCATTAGCTGTTGCCAGCTAACAATCCCCAGAAACCCAACAATACTGTCCCCCCCAGCTGTTCATTAGCTGTTGCCAGCTAATGATCCCCAGAAACCGCACTCACAATTTCCCCAAAAAGGGGAGGGGGGGGGAGAGGGTAAGGGAGAGGGGGTGCGCCGCTCCCGGAGGCACTCACGGAACGGAGATAACAGCCCAAGCGTCCCAGGCCGAGAGCTGACCGAATCAGGGAAAAAAAAACCAGCTAATGATCTCCCTGGAGAGGGAGGATCCCGGAGGCACTCACGGAACGGAGATCGGAGATAACAAGCGTCCCGGGCCGAGAGCTAATGGCGTCCGTTGGGGGGGGAAGAAAAACAAGGCCTTGGGAGAGCGAATGCAGGGAGCCCAAGGGAAGTGAAAAAGCCAGCTCTCCCGGAAGGGTTCTCACCTATATACTGGGTATGACGTGCATGGGATGGAATAATTGGTCAGTCTGCTTCTCAATCTTGACCTAAAAGCAAATCCCAGCTAGAAGCCGGACTGTCTCTCTCCCCCCTCCCTCTGTCTATGGGTAGAAGAGAGACCGAATGTATTTGTCCTTGAGGGTATCCTAGCAATAACTATAAATGTTCTCTTCGTATCAGCTTTCCTCCTGAGCAGGAATTCAAAACATAGCTTCTTGCTAGCTATTTATGAAGAGAAGAGAGAAAAGGGAAAAAAAAATTAGCTCCCCTCTGCTTAACCCACTACATTTTCTTAAAAGTAGCTAGAAAACCAGGTTTCATCTAGGTTAATGAAATATTTATAAGAGAACACAGAAGCCATGAGATCACAGGCAAGAATAGAAGACAAGAGTCCAACTTTGAAGCTAAGGCTCTCACACTGTCACTAAAGACAGAGTTTCAAACCCTCCACTGTGTGAAAAATCATATGGCAACAACTGCATTCCTGGTGTTGTTGTCTCTCATATTTCATGCCAAAGATGTGGTGCTCTAAAAGTCCAACTCATTAAATAAGTTAGTGATTTTTCATTACTCATCCTGTATTCCATTTATTTGGCCTCAGCATGCTACAGGATTTAGGTGCAAATATTGGTAAAAGTTAACTTTCCTCCTTTAATTCATATATGTAAACAGAGCTGGAAAGAGAAAGAAGCAAAGCATAGAAGCACAAAGGAAATAAATGAGGCTGCAGTGCCATAAGGAGCTAAAGACAGAACCACAATAACATTGGCAGTATGACAAATACAAAAAAATTATCTGAAGGCCAACATTTAAGAGTAAAAATTAAAGGCATTCTAATTAAGATATTTGGAAACTGGACAGGGGAAAGACAATGGGACAGAGATGGCAAAAATAACCCCTCCCCCCCAATAATATAAGCTTTCTCAAAAAAAAACCCAAACCAAAACCAGACAAACATAATAACTAAAAGTAATTTCAACCCCCTCAAAGTTAATGATTTAATGATTTAATGAAATGTTTTCCCTTTTACTTTTACTTTGGTCCACCCTATGCATACCATCCTGAGAACTAAGTTCGGTCTTGAAAGTGTATGTAACTAGTGTCTGTTGTGGTTTGACCCAGGTATCAGGTGCAAATACCATGCAGTCATTCACTCACCCTCCCCCGTCACAGGGAATAGGAGAGGGAATTAAAGGGGAAAGGGAAAAGAGACTTTTGGGTTGACACAAAAACAATTTAATGACTAAACTACAATAAAATTGAAAATAATAATGAGAACAATATTTTTAACAATAATAGTAATTATAATATACAAATATACAGATATACAAACGAGTGACACACAGTGCAACTGCTCACCAACAGATGACCAAGGCTCAGACCATTCCCTACTAACAATTCCAGAGAAGACAGAGTCCTGAAGCCAGAATTCCAGAAAAGACAGAAGAGCCCAAGCATCTGGTAGTCTGAGAGCCAATTGAGAGAGCACCAGAAGGATAGCTTCTGCTAGCTCCTTGTAATAGACTGGGCATGACATGCATGGTATGGAATATACCATTGACCACTTTGGTCTTACTCCTAAACCTAAGTTTGAATCCCTGTGCTCCCTCCCAGCTTCTCCTGCACCTGTAGACACTGGCACAGCAGAGAAGCTGAAGAGTCCTTGACTGTCCTGGCAGCAACTATGCACATCAATGTGTTATCAGCCTTCTCCTCAGCACAAATCCAAAATGTAGCCTCTTACTAGCTACTATTAAGAAAGTTACCTCTGTCCCAGCTGAAAACAGGACAGCATCTTTCTCTTCTGCAGAACTCTGAAACTGACCGAAAGCAGAGCTTTGGTTTAACCCATCTTAGAAAACTAGACTCATCTACAAATCTTCCTTTCTCTTTCTGAAATTATTTCTGTGTTCCTTATTCCCAATTTACTAAAGAATTAAAGATTTCTTTTATTTTTGATATTGAGCAAAACATAGTTAAAATTCAAATCAGTTTTGGTCTCTGAAGAATTTCTTCCTAGAGCTCTTCTCCATTTTGATTTAGAGAACTAGTATAAACCAAAGGCTTCCTTATTATTTTAGATCTAGATCAAATAAATGTTTTGTCCACTAATCCCAAATATTATCCTTTTATTCTTCTTTGCATTTCAACTTGTCCCATATTAAAAGTATAAACAATTAGTAGCAAGGTTGCAAATAGTCTGAAAAACATTATTTTCTATTCCTCCTAGTGACAGTGTGTCTATCACTGCTATTGAGACTCAGGAGTGACTTTGAGACAGCTAAAGATAGTGTTTATTGCTGTTTCAGGGTTTATATGGTTGGTTGCTTTGGTTTCTTTTTTTTTTTTTCAGTATTCAGAGTGTCAGTATTCATTGATCCTTGGAGAGCCACAGGGTACAACATCTATTAGTCAATATTTCTCCTCATTTCTTTTTATTAGTCTATCCTGAAGCTTTTAAAATACCACTGGTCAGTCTTAGCTGCAATTTTTCTCATTCACATTCACTTTAAACAGATGATAAAAATCCATTCTTATTCTACCAGTATTATTCCAATCTATGTGAGTTAAATAAAACTGAAGGGGATTTCCAATGACAGTAACAGGTTAAAGTAACACAGGCAGCAGATCTTGTTTTCCTAAGTGACTTTTTCTCACACAAGTTTAGAAGTCACTTCTAGTCATTTTTGTCTTTTAGTTAACAGTTGCACAAAGAGTAAGAATATCCCAAAAACTTGCATCCTGCAACCAAAACACAAAATATTACATGGGTTGTGTGAAAGATAGAAAACTATTAAATGGAAACATGGTGCCAGAAGGAAATTGACTAGGTTTGTAATTATTTGTACATAAGCGGACATTCATAACAGAATTTAATACAAAAAATAACTGATATGTTGATGTGCATATCCACTCAAAGTAATTTTATACAAAGCATTGAATAGATTATTTTAAAATAAAAGTTATGAAAAGAAAAAATAATAGTTCTTGAAATATGAGACATGAGTTGTTTAAGAGTTTAGTGCTCATTAGAATTCAAATCCACAACACAGTGAAGTACATTTATTGTTTTTTCACTTTACAAATTTATGCATATTTTATCTAAACTACTACAAATATGTATGTCATTTTGAAGTGATTGTTCTAAAGCACAAAATATTTTTTGTTGTAGAAGGAAAGAACTAAAGTCTTCACTAAGCTTCAACCTAAAGCTCTCCCAGAAAACTGATTTTGATCACAGATAGTGGTATTTTTTCAAAATTATATAAAATGTATATACAAGAATAATATTGAAACCATTAAGCATACTTTATCACAAATTAAAATGAATGTATTTCCCATCTAGAATGTTGTCACCTGTTGTCATCATAAGTAGGTGAAAATAACTTGGAGTGGAATAAGAACTGCTATGAATATTAATTAAGAGTACTATTTAGAGTACTGTTAGAGTAGTTGTTATTTTTTCATATGTCTATTTTCTTAGCAAGTTTATTTCACCTTAATAATATTACTTAAAATATTTTTCTCCTGTTTAGAAGACACTAGTGAAAAGTTATTTACCTCTTCCATCTGTTATTTAAAATAAAAACATTATTAATGGCTTTTTTTTTCCTGATTTGAATTATTAACATTTGACAGTCAAGTGTATAATGTGATAGCAACATCCGAATGATCATGTTCTAAATGTGTAGTAAAGTGATAGAAAAGCAGCTTGAAGAAATTGGAGGCTCCATAATTGTAATTTTTGAGATTTCACTCGTTTTGCTGTTGCTGGTTGGGGTTATTTGCTGTGATTTAAAGGACACCATCATTAACAGCTATCCTTAAAAGTCTAGTCATTAATTGTATCCCTTTTAATACAGAGAAATCTAAAATAAAATACAGCTACCCAACAATTTTATAATTACTTCTTTTCCACTTTATTCTACAAGTCTTTCTGTGGAAAGCTTTCTGACTCTGAGACTAAGTCTATTTCCTAAGGTATCAGAAATTATTATTTTCTTGTTAAATTTATTTCTCAAATTCTTTTCTGATGTTATAAGGATTATTCTATAATCTTTTGTTTACAGTATAAGGCTTTGAATCTAGCATGTGTTCATTAGTCAGGCAAGAAAAGCCACTCAGGAATTGCTGAGGGACCTGAGGAAAAAAAAAACTAAAAGAACCATGAAAAAAATTGTTCCTTGTTTTCTAGACTATCTTAAACACAACAATGAAGAAACTCTACTGAACTGGAACATTCCTTCTTTTTGGTACTGTTATGCACTTCTGTTTGCTTTTCTGCTCTTAGCTGTTTGCTTACACAGATGAACAGAATAATATAAGCACTGTCAAGCTGAGGAATAGAAATGGCATGTTGTTAGTTTGCTCAGTTCAGATAATTTTTGATTTTTTTTTCTGATTATCATTCTTGCAGAAAAGCCTCCCAAAATTTAAAAACAAAACAAAACTAAACTAAACTAAACAAAACAAACCAAACAACCAAACAAACAAACAAACACAAAAAAACCCCAAACCAAACCAAAACAAAAACCCCTCCCAAGCTTAACCAAACCTCACACCTAGTAGAATTTTTTCACTGTCTGGTCATCTCGATGAGCTGTTCATTTGATAGTAGTTTACCTAATAGTGTCTTCCTATTTCTGGTATTTCCTCTGGTAGTGTTTTAGCTCATGAATGTACAATCTCATAATACATGTGCAGGATGTATGCCGGAATGTAGTGATTCTAGTATTCATTTTAATAATTTTACAGACGATCTTTTTAGCTAGTTTGAATGTTTAGGAAACATTCATAAGTTTAAATATTAATTCTTTGCTTTTTAGAGACAGTTTTCTGTCTTTTCTTTCTATCAACAGGTATAAAAAACCTGCTTCTAAAAAATCTAAATCCTATAGCTCTCATAGGTTTGCAATGTTTCATTTCATAAGTCATCAGGTCAAGGAAGTAATCTATTCCTTTTTCCTTGCATTATGTAGGTATTGTATTTTAAGTCTCACTTTCCAGGCCAGGATACTTAAGAACTGCAGCTCTCAGAATCCACATCATGAAAAGAGACATAGAGAACAGAATAATTTCCATGAGAAGTATATCCTGTCTGAGTAAATGGATTTTTCAGCTCCTAATTATGGAGAAACACTAATTGAATACTGCAATGAAGTATTTCAGGATAGTTCATTAAGCCAAGATAAACCTTTTAAACTGTCCTAACAAATGTTAAAATATTGGAATATCCAGAGTGGCTAAAATTCTAAAATTCATGTACCTTCACTTGGTGTAGAAAATTTTGAGTTGTACAGTTTTGTCCAGCAGCAGGAGGCACAAATAAACTTCTCTACATTCTCTCAAAAATTAATTTTGTCAATTAATCACTGTTACAATAGATTTGTCTCTGAAACAGATGTCCTTTTTAAAAAATAATAATCTGAAGTTCTCTTTGGTGCTATTCACAATTTCTTGTGACTATAAAGCCTTCAAGAAATAGTTTACGATTTTTTTCTATTTTTCTATCCCTGCAAACAGATACTAAGCCTGCTCATGACTTATTACTTTTTACTCTAATTAAGAAGTAGGTTATTACTAAACGTTCATGTCCTAGATTATAATTTTACATTACATTGGAATCATGTTTATTCATGGCTGTCTGTAGGATTAAGTGTTTATATTAAAGGCATAATGTTTTTTATTCGGACTTCAAATGCTGCAACTGAGACTAAGCAAATACACTTTGCACTTGTGTAAGTGCTACACAGAGACATTTTTGCAGCTGTTTTATAAAGTGATTGCTGCTCTTAAAAGTTTGTCCCTTGAACCTTTCTCTGTAGATAAATGCACAGGACAGCTCTTAAGCACAAGTATCCTATGAGAACCTCAAACCTGTTCTCCACGTTCTTTACCAACCTGCAGCAATATGATTTGGTGGGTTGACATTGTCTGGCCACCAGGCATGAACCAAGCCACTCAGGAAAAACAAAAGAAGATGCAGTGAAAAGCCCATAGGTCAAGACAAAGGAGATCACTCACCAAGTACCATCATGGGCAAAACAGACTTGATTAAGGAAGATTAATATTTTATTGCCAATTAATAGCAGAATAAGATAGTGACAAATATAAAAAAACTAAAACCACCTTTTCCCCAGCACCCTTTCTTCCCAGACTGAACATCACTCCTGACTCTTCTACCTCCTCCACACTCCTAGAGATACAGGGTGATGGGGAATGGGAGTTGTGTTCAGTATGCAACAGCTCCTCTCTATCACTTCTTCCTCCTCACACTCTCAACAGGTACTGACTTACAAGAAGGCAAGCTCTCCAATTTCTTAGACCCGTGTTTTAATCCACCATAAGAGGATAAATAACAAACAACTAGAGGGTAACTTGCAGATCTGGGTGTTAATCACTAAAAAAATCTGTTAAACCAGCAAAAGCTCTGTTAAACCAGCAAACAGGCAGTGAAGCAGAGCCATGCATCTAGTCTATCCGAATAAAACTTTTCCAGACTGAGATACCTGTATTTGAGGTGACTAAATGCCTGTATATTTTTCTCTTGCTCATGATGAGATTTCTTCATCAGCAAGTTTTCGTCACTGTGGAAATCCTAATTTTGAAATTTTGCATTCATTTGTGTGGATTCTCTCCATATATTGTGATATATTCGTACATATAGTAAGTCAATACATTGTGATGAAAAGAACCACTTCCATCATTGCCTTCAACTCTGAAAAAATATAACATATTGTATACATTTTTACCTTTTATAGCAATATTTTTAAAGTTTGGGATCATCTCTGTTCTTCAGAACTTGTCTGTGCTCTTTAAACCCCATAACTGGCAGACATCGTGACAATTCCTTCACAAAATTTTGATTTAATTTAGGAATATAACATCAATACACAGATAAAGAATTAATGCAACTGCAATATCATGTACTACAACTCCTGATCTAAGCAGGTTCTAAACTTTTATTAGCATCCATCCTCATCCTGAAATTCTTATGCCAAATTGCCTGCTGTTGAAGACTTGGTTATATTGCTCTGGCCTACAAATTAAATGTTCTGTCTGGTCTTTGGTACAACAGATATCTCTGACACCTTTATACATTATCTGTTCAGAATGTTTTTTAACCAGCATTCTTACTTCAAATGGAGACACATTTTCTATGTCTCTGGTCTCCTAGCAACCCAGTTTATTGTCACTGACTTCTTTTGTTATTTCAAGAGATCTGTGTTCAGAATGCTTTTCATGGCTGTTGATTTTCTGCACCGCTTCACAGACTTAAGACTTTGATATCCCATATCAGAGATTGTTTAGTTTACGGTAAACAACTACATATCAAGCACCAGAATAACATAAAATGACCACTACCTAAATTTTATAGCAAACCGAATTCTAAGAGAGAAGAAGTAGTTTACTTTTTATTAAGATAACACTTGAAGTATGTGTTTTGGACACTGATTCATTTGTGCTCTCAAATTTATCCTGTCAGATAAATAGGATTGGAACATCAAGTGAAAGGGCAGATATGCTCAGCTCTGCTCTATTCTCCGAAATAAACTGACCTCAAAATATTCTGCCATTTAGAATTATTTAGTAAAAACTACAATTCTGGATTTGTTCTTGCATGGAAATATCTGCACCTTTCATTAGTCAGAGATGGGATTAGAAAAAAAAGATTAGAAAAAAAGATTGTCAGAAGTGGTTTGGTTGTGTTTTTTTCCCTGCCATTTAAAACTGCTAGTTTGTATAATTGTTGTAGCCGTCAAACATGCATTTAACACAGACATTAATCTTTATGGAGTCTGAGCGTTGACCTCCACTACACATATTTCTTAACGAATTTTTCTAAGTGTGGATTAAAAAAAGATTTAATAGGAAAAACGTACTATACTATTTTTAACTTGTTAATGAATTAGTAGAATTAATAGAATTATTTTGCAAATGTAGCATTATGTCTCTTTAGTTGAAAGTGACAGCACAGAATTTTCTAGCCCTCCATAACTAGGACTTATATGAAATTATTGAACTAAGCATCCATTTAAATGAATAAAATATGAGNNNNCCTGCTGTCCTGGAGATGGCTGAACACCTGCCTGCCCATGGGACGTAGTGAATGAATTCCTTATTTTGCTTTGCGTGTGTGTGACTTTTGGTTTCCCTACTTAACTGTCCATCTCAACCCACAAGTTTTCTCACTTTTATCCTTCTGATTCTCTTCCCCACCCCTCTGAGGGGAGTGTGAGCAATTGGCTTTCTGGGACCTACCTGCCTACCAGGGTTAAACCACAACAGCTGGTGTTCCATCATTGAATCATAGGATCATTAAGGTTGGAAAAGACCTCAAGGATCATCAAAGCCAACCGTCAACCCAACACCTCCTAACCCACTAAACCCTGTCCCCAAGTGCCACATCTTTTTCTGCTTAGTTGATTTTTACCTTCTTTAAGTCTATTGAAAATCTTTCTGTGCTACGAAATTGGTGCTGATTGAAGAGGCAGCCAATTTAGTCTAGAGGATAGATCAAATTAAGCCCACTAAAATCACAAAAGGGTTTTACCATTGATTTTGTGGTGGAACTGGAATGTCACACTCTCCAACTAATGGCTTATCACTGTTTTTTCCTTCAAAAGACTCAGTTAAAAACAGTAAAAAAACTCTTTAGATAACATTCTCTTAGAACTCTATTTTTTTCAGTGTACATTCCTTTTTTTAAATAAACCATAACCAAGATTTGTTGATACCAATGCCAAGTTGTAAAAAGCATCTTTCTAAAGAGTCTATTAATTTCTCTCTGTGAGGTTCCCTTCTGTTTTTTTTTTCTTTTCAAGATAACTATGCAATATAATCATTCCCCAATATTCAAAATATCACATGCAACAAGATACTGTTTTATAAAGCTAAATAATCAGCAGTATATTTGCCATGTATAAAATACATATTTTAAATAATTTTTCTCTGAA
>VZTO01026653.1:0-16568 GCA_013400615.1 Syrrhaptes paradoxus
GAAGAAATTGAGCACTTTAAAAAATTATATTTTTTCTCATATTAAATTTGATTGCTGTACATACTCATGATTCATAGAGATAATGAGGACATTTCCATGTCCTTTTAAACTTAGTTGTGCATCTTCCCCCACCATGATGACCCTCCTTACACACTCCTTGATTCATTCTGAAAACACAAAAATGTAGTGCCAGGTAACGAATGGAAATCGATGGCGTTGAGATTTCCCAAAGAACAAAAATATCATTGTAAAATTTTATTTCTTTTCCATTTTTTCCACTTTCTTAAACCCATCTTGCCTCACTTGAACTTTTTTTTTTTTGCACAGTGAGTCCCAATCCAGTGCCTGAATCCTAGTCCAGAGGGATATTTGTTTGCTTAGCATTCAACTCTCACTGTAGAGCATTGTGAAAAAATACATCAGCAAGAACTTTAAGTGTTTAGCGCAGTATTACTCTGTGACAACTTATGGACTGCAGAAACATTAAGCTGTTCTCTGTAGACCCTCAAAATTGTCACTTATGAAGTAACATCAAAGACAAACGAAGCATTACAAATACAATTTCCAAGTAATGAAGTTGCAGTGAAGTGAGATTCTAGTGGACTATGTCATGTTCAAGACAATCTGTTGCATATTAGCACAAGGAGTGAAATAATTAGGGAAGGAGTCAGAGGAGACAAAACTGTATTTAAGCCATCATCCTGTCTGATCCCACTCTAGCTCTTTCCAGGAATGAAGAAAAGGTGACCAGACAGAGCACTGGACTGATTGTGAGGAGCATGAGGTCATTCCTTGGCTTCATCTCCGTGTGACTCCAGGAAAGCCTGTAAATCTATTTGGTATGCCATTCTCGGGCTATGAAAGCTGTGAGAGCATTTCCCTGTCTCACAGGGACAAAATCCATTAACAACTGCAAAATGTTCAGCTATTATAATTAAGGGGATTTTACGCAATGAACACAAAGACAAGGGGTTTCGAAGCAGATAGTCAAAGATATTTAGGTGTTTAAAAATGCAGAGCAATTTATTTGGAACCTGGGAAGTCAAGAGCTTTTGAAAATCCCAATATATAAAAATCCCTAATTCTGCCTTTACAATTTAATAAAACACAGACAGGGTAGGAAACATGCCATGGAATTTGCTGTGATAACCTTTCCAGGAGTCTATACCCAAGTAGGCAATGTGTAAGTGGAAATCTGTACTTCTTCGAGCTATTGTGTTTTTTTCAACTGATTTAAAATTCTCTCCTACACATTTATGACTGGCAGTGAAAAAAAATGGTTTAAAACTTATATTGGAAAACAAGATTCAAGGTTTAGAATTTAGTTTCAATGACAGACCTACTTTTTGCAAGACTGACCACCTCAGCCTAAGTGCTGCTGAAATACTCTGGTCTGTACTTTATAGATTAAATCTATATCCCAGTTGAGGGGCACTAAATATATATGCTTTATTTTCTCTAGAGCACGAAGTCTGCATTAACTGATTTAAAGAATCAAAGTATCAAACTCTGCAAAAACAGATATTTTGATTTATGTGTAGTAGAGGCAATGAGAATCTCTCAGTCTTTGGAGAATGGCCACAGAGAATGACAAATAACACAGACCAGAAAAATCAGAGCCATGGATTTATTGTTGTTTCTTTATTATAATGTACCATAGAATGTACTTCTAAGGTATATACATGTTTGGATGAAATAAGTATATTGTGTTCTGTGTATAGCAGTTGTATTAAAATGGAATATTTTGGACTCTCATTGATTCATTCGTTCATCCATCCATTTCTATGCCACCAAAGCAGATTTACTGGTTAAAGGAAATAAATATTATTTTGTATTTCTTCTGTAAGTAATGGACATAAATGTTATGAGTTCATTTTCTAGCAATATTCTTTAACAGCTTGTTCAACTTTTAAAATTTTTTTTCTATATCTAATCATGAAATTATTTTGTATATTTTTGATAGAAGGGTTGTTTCAGCCTGGCAAACCACACATGAGCCACACATATACCAAACTCTTAGCCTACTGTTATATTTTAAAAGTTGGGACTTACAGACATTAAACAGCAAGAAAGCAATCAGCCTCTTCACCTTAAAAACTATTAGCTCATTTCTCAGTCCTTGACTGGTGTTCTGCATTAACTCATATGATAGCAAATTTAGTACACAGGGAAGTTCAAACCTTTTTATTTAATTCAGATATATATTGGTGAAATGAAGAACCTAATTTAATCCTAAATTCAATAAGAAGAAAACCAATGAGTTAGATTAAATTATGCTGCTTATTATAAAGTGGAAAATCAGGTCTAATCTTTTTATGTAATTGCTCCTTTCCCTAGGAATCATTCTTCAAACTGCTGAAGGGCTAGTTCAATTGTTTTGCACAGGAAATCTCATTTAGTTTTTGGCTAACTGAAAATAATCAAATATTTCATTTCTACTTTTCACTTTTTTCAGAAAATCTTCTTCTCATTAAGTTCATTAAGAAATAAAAACAAACAAGAACATCATTTTGATATGCAGAAATTTGGAAGAAAACAGTTTGGAAAGCAAATATTTTCAAGTCTTAATTAAAATATCTGGTTTTCCATAGCAGGCAATGTCATTCTTCATACCCTTATCTACACTTTCAAATAAGCATAACACTTTTAACAACACCTGAATCTACATAAATCAAATTGTTCATTGCTCCTCAGAGTACCTATATATTTTTCCTCACTCATCTGAGTTCTGTGAAGAGTCTCATGTTGGTCATAGTAAAAACAGTATGTAGTAGTGTTGGTGTTGCTACCAGCATAGTAAAATAGGAAATTTATCATGAGACTCAACTTTCAGTTATCTTAAAATTTAAGGAACCAGACATCAATTCCTCAAAAACTTTAATTTGGGTTTTTTTTTAATTTCACAGAAGTAAGAAGTCAGATAATGATATCCTTGCTAGAGACAATATGTCAGTGGCCAAGAGCAAGTAGGGGAAAGGTTCAAGTTTAGTTTTTCCATCTATCAGAGATGACTGAAGCTCATACTGTCTCTGTTGAAGGTGGTCTTCTGCTCACACAGGGGAAGGTACTCTGACATGACTATAGAACACACAGTCTTAACCCATACCATTGTGTCCATAATAAAAATGTATCCTCTGCCTGACTGAGAGCAGACACCTATAGAGAGGTTTTGTTTTCAAAGCACAGCTCTGTTCAGGTTCTATCACAATTTGATGTAGTTTTGCTCAGCAATATAGTGTTTTGGCTGGGATATCCATTGAGAAGGTGGAAAGTACAGTCTCTGGTCTCCTTGAATGTTTAGTTATACAGCATAAAACAAAAAACCTAGAAGAAATTGAGAAGACTTCAGAACCATAAAACTCTACAATGTCATCTAAGATAGAAAAGGTCCGCCATAAAAAATTGTGAATTGAACCCTGGGCTCTCACAGCCTAAGCAAATAGTTAATTGTTAAATTATTGAGGCGAGTATCCTAAAACAATGATGGTAGCTGGTATTTTTTTAACCTATTTCATTTAATTAAATACCTTATAATCAAAGTAGTTACTTTAAATGCCATATTTTAGTTATTTTGCAGTATAAAAAATAATCTTCAGTTGAACAGAATATTTCGTATCACACACACATACATTTAACATTTTCAGCTTCAGCCTATCTGTCTCTTTCTGACTGTTTGTCTGCGTTGTTCAATTATTCATGCAGACCAACTGTGCACATTTCCCACAATGAAGAAGTAATTAACAGCTGGACAGAGCTGCCACCCTTCTATATTGGAGTGATCTGCGGTCTTTTATGAAATACTGGGGTAAACAAGAATAAGTCTCTCAGAAAAAAACAATATCCTGAAAAATTTACACCCATGGAAGATATGGCCCACTGTGTTTGCTCACCAAGTTCCCTGTCAGAATAAGTTTATTTAAATGGAAAATTGGAAAGTTAATCCTGTTCTTTTGGTTTTTCAAACTGCTCAAAATCTACTTATTTTCCCCATCCTAGGAAAAAATACAGAGATCTTAAAAAATTTAAGTGCCCCAAATTCTCCAAGTCTTTGAGAATCTAGAGCATTTTAACAGCTTCCTTATTTATACTGCTTTTCTACAAATATTCTCTGTGGGAATACCCACAGTCAGTACAGCAAGATCTCCACGTGTCCTGCTAATGCGTACAGCTCATTATTAATGCAACATTTACCCTTTGAGATTTGCTGAACTAATCAAAAGTAATGTTAATAATTGGCAAACTGGGATTTCCTCTGGATAAAGAACATTGCACACAAATTAGTGTTTATTTAAGTTCTGAGACCATCAACAAAAGTAGATTTTCCAAACTTCTTGATGTTTCTCCTGGTTTTGGTTTTTGGTTTATTTGTTTTCAGATCTTCATACTAGCTCCAAGTGATACTGAGAAAATCCATGTACAAAGCTAGAATAGGAAAGATCTTCAGAAATCCAAATACTGCTGAGTGGCAACTGCTGACCCTTTAAAGAGGAATAGTTTTTGTGGGAGGTGATACCTGACCATCCCAGCGGAAAAGCAAGATGGGAGTACCATGGCCTTGCTCAGATCATATCAGCATATGAGAACCTGAGATTTTGCCTCAGACGGTGTTATATTTTGTGACAAAGGAAGGCAAGAATCCAGTGTTTAGATCTACTAGCCCATCTATCCATAGATTGCCTATATCCTCACTTCACCTGAACCAAGTGATATCAATAGTAATTCTACTATGTTCCTCGTTATACATCCTGCCTGCAAGAGTATCTCAATACACTTTATTCAGAAGAAAATACTGTCTGAAAAGTTTATTAATAGCAAGAGTCACTGGGCATCATCTCTTTCTCCTTTGTATCTTGTAAATAAATGTGAATTTCTGGAATTCATAAAAGGGAATAGACTATAAAATGTACAAAGCAAAAATTTCTAATGTGGTGTTTTTCATTTAAAGCTGTGGTATTTTATTCTCTTAAGTGCCTGCTATCCTTTGTAAAAGAGCATTGTTGCCTTACATTAAAGAGCTGGCTCGAGACTCAGAAAACCTGGTTTAAATTTGTAGCTTTTCCAGTGCTCTGTGGAGTGACCTTGAGCAAATTAATTTCTTTACTACCTGGTTTCACCATCCATTTAAAAAGCCACAGGAATAATGATAGTGTCTTTTTATAAAATACTGTAAGCTGTGAAGTTGTTAAGTGCAATGTGATATTATTGATACTGTCATAATCACAATTATTTTCAGAAAATTGCTATCATTACTATTATTATTTTTTATACTTTATATTGATATATCACCTGTAACTGAACTGAAACTAAGATGCAAAACAAGGAAGATTGCCACTTGTGTGAAAATAGCCAATCAATAATTATTTCAGCTTTCTCATTTCCCATCATCTTCTTCCACAGAGTTTCAAATGACAGAGTATTTCAGATGATGTATCCAGAAAGGCAGGGGCAGAGAGAAGGATAGCCACTTTTGTCTACAAAGAGGACTTCATACACTGCAAAATGCAACAACATCAGCAACAACAAAACCTTGGCAAGGATTACACCCTTTGTCAATAAATCCCCTGCCCATCTCTTGCTGCAAATAAAAATGAGCCATAATCACTGCTGCAGTATTAATGGTCTTAAAGGTAAGTTGATGAAGTATAACGCCTATACACACTCTCTTCTGTTCCCCACTCCCAGCTCAAAAGTTGAGCGAGTGAGTAAGTAACAAAAGGAAGGGATATTTTGCATCTAAATTCAGAAATAGCTGTTAAAGCAAGCCATACTTACACATTTTTAAGACAACAGCTTGAATGTTTCCCAAGAAGGCATTTCAGTAATTACAAGCATCTATAAATATTTCAAAGTTGCAAGACCAGAAAGCTTTAAAAGTCTAGGAGAAATGCTTGCAGTCGACAAACAAGCACCATCTTTCTCTAAAGCAGTATCCCACAAGCTATTGTAAAGACTCCCACTGAAGTTAATGGGACTAACTTTGGCCATGGTTGATAAAACACTGTGGTAGGACCACAGCCCCTGAAACTGTTGTGAATCTGCTCCAGCATTTAGCATTCCAAAAAGCTTTAATTTTCATCCACCTTAAATTCACACACTCACTTGAATTTCTCAGCTCTATACATCCAGTTTCCCTAGGTTCCTTCTCCAGTGAGGCACTCCCAAGGGATCAATCAGGTTTTGGCTGCTTAGATCTCCAACAGGAACAGCTGATATCTGTCCACTGACCATTGAGGGAGCATACAGATATTTGAAGTCCTCCATGCTGTATGACTGATGCACATCACTGTGCCTGAATTGTCTTGAATTCCTCTTTTTCCAGGTCAGTATACGGATCTAAGCATTCTGCAGCCCCTTCCTGTCCTCATGACTTACGTTTCATAGCACAGAAATCAAGATCTGAGGCAGAGGAGAGGAATGATGTTATATGGTGTCAGGAGGCACACAGGAACTCTGCCCCTTGGATTCTGCAATTTAAGCATTGTAGCCTCAGGTCCATCAGGGTCTGAAAAGGTCTGGATGCTTCATGTCACCAGTAGGATGTATTTACAGACACAAAAGCTGACAGTCACACATCCGTTTTGTTTGTGTTCTGAGCTGACCTAGAAAAACTGACTCTCCAAAAGCATGTAAGCATGACTCTAGGCCCAGGCTACTCACCGGGACATGACAGTCAACAAATAACCATTAAGTAGCAATAATAGGATCTCAAAAATTCAGTGACTAGAATTGGACAATAATTGGCGGTGCTGGAATATGGAATATTTCAAGATTCTGTTGTATGTTTTCAAGTCAAGTCTTCTAAGCATCTCCAATCTGCCAATAAAAATGTTGGAAATGTGTTAAATTCTGAAATTTTACATTAATAAAAAAACTATGTGAAATTCCATCTGAAAAGAAAAAAACACCTGGGAGCTGAAAACTTTGGGAGCCCTGTCTGATAGTCTGTTTTTGAATCCTAGGGATATTAATAGCTCTACTGAACAAAGAAAATCGTAAGTTTGGGATTCCTGATTCAGCCATGGGTTAGTCCAAAGATGTAAGAATCGAGAAGCCAATGTTAGCAAAACTTTTGGGATAGTTAGCCAAGTGTCCCAAGAGTCTAAGCTTTTAGAAAATGGATAACCAAGGGTTAAAGTGAGCTGAGAGGCTTCTTAAGATCTTTCAGATGCTGTTCTATTGAAGTCTCCTGTAGATGCTATTTAAATTATTGCAGTCTCATATTACATTCCTGTAGTCATAGTTGTTCATCTACAAACTACAAAGGTCGATGTANTGCTGGCCAGTTTATAATATCAGTAAGCTGCAAATGTCACATCTTTTAGAGTCACTAATCATCTGAGGTAGGGCCACACAGATGGGTGCATCGAAAATATGAAGGACCTCTACTAGGAATACCTGCTGGAGTCAGGAACATCTGCTCTTACTTTTTATCTCCTTTTTCTTTTAAAGCCACAGTGAATAAACTTCATTACTGAAAGAACCACTGTGCAGGAGGCTGATCCAATTTTGGCTGTAAGGAGTGCTGTGTGTTATAAAAATAAGATAATGTGGTATGAATGACAGTAAAAACAATTGTTTTCAATTGATTCTGTCTGGTTTATATAAAAACATTTTTTTCATTTCTTGCTCCCTTTCCTGAAGCCAATGGATTACTGAAGCAATTGGCCAGAGAAAAGAGCATCTATGTACCCTTCTTTAGCCAAAGAAAGTTAGATAAGCTTCATCTGAAGAGCAGGGTAGATGATTAGCTTGGAGGGAATAGTCCAGATAAGACCAACTAACTTTTTTGTGCACTGCGGAATATATGGGGAGATACTGAAGTCAAAGAGCGAAGGCAGAGGTGATCCCATAGACAGGGTCATCCCCGACCAGAGAAACTATAACAGGAAGGCTCCGCATATTCTGTTTTTCCACTCTTTTGTTGAGTACCACCTTCAAGATTTTCTTTTTTTTTAGGCTTTTTTTGAAAGAGAAATTTATTCTGTTTAGTTCCCGGTAATCTGTATAAGGGATAGTTTATAGCCTTTGAATTTGCCTTTGTTAGAGCTCAGCAAAACATTAACCCAAGGGAAACTTGAAACCTGTTGTGAATGCAGCACCATGGATCCATCCAGAGAGAGATTCCAAAGGGGAAAAAAAAATCTGTTACAAGGCACGAATTCTCAATACCTGAGAGCACAGCATAAATACTGAGGGACCATACCCAGTTTGTACACACGGATAGTCTATGTTACATCTGCGGTGAATGCGACATTGCCCATTCCCAGAGCTTCCCATCCCAAGCTTGTTTCACAAGGCTGCTCTGGGCTACCACAGGTCTGTGGTTATGTAGGAGCTGCCCACTGACTGAAGACCACGAAGCGAGGCACAGCCCCTGGCACGCTGTTACCAGACACGTGTATTTATTCAGTCTAACCAGGCCATCCTTTGTGCACTGTGAGAGATGTTTGGAAGGGAGTGATGCACTGTGTCTAAATGTAACCACAGCTAAATCCAGGAGAGCTTTTCCCTGCCTTGGTTCAGGCCTCTAAAGGCCAGCAGTAAGTCCTGTAGATGCAAGATTTTGTTAGCCTATGTGCATGGGGGTATTGCTTTGGTTTGCTTTTTCTTACTTTTTACCCTCCAGCAAACATGAAGGATAAGTGGTGTGTTAGAAAGGCATCAAGAGTTTTGGCTCCGAGCTAGTCCAGATGTCTGCATCTTTGCTCACTGCGCTACCAATTGCATCTTTAAAAAAAGAAGAAACAATGCCCCATCTACTTCGGGGATACTTTAAATGAGAAAAAAAATAGAAAAAGAAAGCATGTGCTGGCACAGAGTGACTCCATCATCAGGCCAAGTGGTTTTTAAAAGCCTCTGAGACCACCAGTTTAATTTTGCTGTACGGCTCCAAATCTAGTAGTTATCACTGGAATCACATTTGTGAGGGCAATTGACTCAGGATGACTGGATAGATATTTTGCCTTCCAAGCATATGTCTCTGAAATGATGGTTGCCACCTGGCAGACTGTTAAGTTTCAGCAAGGGATGGAAAAAAATTTTGATTATTTTTCTTAGAAGAGGGGAGGCTACGGTTCACCTCTAACAGGACTTCACAGCTAAGATGCAGATCTTCTATCATTTGTGCAGGTACTGGTTCAAAATTCATAAGAATGAGATAAAAATCAGGCCAAAAGAGACTTTTGGTCATAATCTTGCTGGTAGACAGCATCGAAGAGAGTTATACAATGAATCTCCTGAAAAGACATCTACATTAATTGTTAAATTGGTTTCCATGTCACTTAGCTGCTGTAAGATTATGAGCTGCTACCAGATGGTGCAGTTGAAGATGATCTTGGTATCACATGGGTTCTTTCAATCAAATGCAAAGGAATCAGTTTTCTGAAAATTAAACTGGCAAGTTTTCTTAACTTCTGGATGCTCAGCATAATCTCAGTAAAAGTCAACCTGTTTGGTTTTTCTCCTCTCTGGCCACTCAGGGACAAGAACTCTTCTAGTAGGCACATTGTGCGCATGCAGAGTGTAGACTTGAATACAGGCTTACCATAAGGAGGTCCTCGTGCTGGAAACTAACACATCATTCTTTATAAAAGTGTCTCCAGAGTAAGGTCCTGAAACTGATTTTAACAAATTTCAGATTAGCATAATACTTCTTCACTGTTTCTGGTGATATCTTCTTCCAGCTCTTTTCAGGAGTTCAGTAACGGACCAAGTGGTCACAGATATTCCTTATTTTAAATTGAATGCTTCCATTGAGCTCTCATAGCTCAAATATTTGCAAGGATTTATATACACATATATATATAATTCCATGGAAATAACAGGAAACACGAAAAATAATCACATAAGCATGTCATTATACATGATAACAGAAGTTTTAAATGGTTTTCATTCCTTCAAATCCTGGGGAATCAGTTTTAGAAGGTGATTTAATGTACTAACTTGATTTTTAACTTTTTTTTTTTACAATGCTTATGTCAGTTGTTCTCGTTCATGATGTTAGTGGAAGGAAATAGAGATAGTTAAGTAGAGATTCCTCTGGAATATTTCAGCTTGTGATAAATCATATTATTTTAGTACCAATGTAGTTATCCATATTTTGTCAGATGAATCTCCTTCCTCCTTCCATCATACATAAATAAAGAAGACACATGGACAAGTGATTCAGCTGACCTATGTTAAACATCTCTTGAGGATGAGATGACTTGTTCTCTGAAAGCCCCTCTTTGTTCTCACTAACTGTAGCAGGACAGACAATAGATTACTCCATTGGTTTATATTTGGTCTGTTTTTTTCCAGCTCAGATTTGTTCTGGCAGTCATGGTTATCAGCAGGCCAGCCTACATTTCTAGAAAAACTAATTTTACTGGGAAGAGTGGTTAGTTAACAGCTTGACATTTTCACCGTATTGTTGTTTCACATTTGTATTGGAAAACATGCCTTTCCTTCACCTGAAGTAACAACAACCTTATTATTCCCTCCCCAAAAATTGTTTGCTTTCAAAAGATGATTATCAAAACTATTAGAAAATTGTAATACCTTGCTGACAACATACTTAAAAGTCATCAATCAATCAATCAAACACTTTTGAGATTATAAAATCATTTAAGTATATTTTTTTTTTTGTGTAATAGTTTCCAAAGGTCAGGTTATTTCCATCCTTTTATTCAAGGACATTTTGCGGAGTCAATCAATTTCAGTTAAGCATCAGATCTTCAACTTCTGTTTCCACCTCCAAGATTAACTAGCATAATTAACGTTTGGTTGCTAAGCAAAATGCTGATTACCTTTTTGATGGTTAGAAAGCTCCATCTGGACATTTCATAGTTTTTATTAATTTTACACAACTGATTTATTTACCTTTGAATAGTACAGAAATATTTTACTGTTCTACAGGGTACAACAATAGCAAATTCATGCAAATCCAAAGAGCTTTTTAGTTTCTAGAGTTAGAAGGAAGGGAAAGAGGAATGAACCTTAAAAGCCTTAAAGCACAGATTACACATGCATCATCATGGCTCACATATATGATTATCTATTGGTTATTAATAGAAAAGAACCGAGCATGAGAATAAATGGGAATAAGAGCTGTTTTTACAACCACTTTTTCTAGTTAATATTAACATTTCTTCATAATGTAAAATTACTTTGTTTTCTTGGCCGACATTTACATACTACCTTGTTGCTTATGTGGAAGACTAATTAACAGTTAGGAATGATGTATTTCACTGCAGTCTTCCTGGGTTGTGTCAGATTAAGATGATGATAAATTTCTCACTCTCATCATTGTTCTTATAGTTCTGTTACTAAATCTGCTGCCACTCTCTAAACAAAAACTTCTTCCTTTATGTTTCTTAGGCCAAATTAAAAAGAAAAAAAAGTCATTTAAAGGCAGCAGCTTGTTGCACATGTAACTAGAACTTTTTTTTTCCCAACAAAAATCTGGTGATTAACTGAACTCACACATTCCAGGAAAAATATCCATCCTTAGGAACACATAAATATGGTAAAGTAGTAGCTTTGCACAGAGATTTCTCAGAGCCAGTAAGGGGAACTGGATGTTAAATTTCCATTGAGTGTAGATGGGAATTGCTACTTGATTGTCTTTTGTTCTTTAAAATACCACCATTAGTGATATGAGCAGACTTGAACAGACATCTTGTCTCCTACTTTAGGAGTAACATGAACCTGGATCCCCAGCTGACACAAATCAAGAGAGCTCTGACAGGTCTCTGTTGATTTACACCAGCTGAGAAGTTGGGTCTCTGCACAGATATCTATCTTGCAGCTGTTGCATGATTAATATTCACAGCCTTGCTTAGCTTTCTACCTTTGTCTGGGGTTTGGTGTTTGTTTTTTTTTTTTCGCATCCATTAGATGATTCCTGAAGAGGTATTTTGTACTAACTTATTTCCACCATTAAAAGATTGTCTAAAAATGCAGTGAATGTTTCCTGAGACTGTTAGAACTGAAAATGTTTAGAAAGCAAAACAATATTTTATCTTCTAAGCTGTTTTTTCCAATTTGTGCACGCTATGCATATTAATTTGGGAGCAGGGGAACATATTGCCTGCCAACAGAGGAGAACATTTATTGCTAATAGAACCTTAATGTGTCTATATTACTATATTTCTCTAATTTATATTAAAGGAACCATACTTACCCTCATTCCAGAGAAAATTGTCCATTGTATGTAATGAGCTACATGAAAAGGAATGGTGTAATTATCAGTGTATTGGCAAAAAACTACAAAAAATGGGGACAGGCTATGACTGGAGGACAAATAGAGTCAGTGAGAAATTCTGTAATAAGGAAGAGTGTCAGCCTGAACCTTGTAACAGACTTTTGACACAAACGAGTTTCTTATCCATCCAGCTCTATATAAGGGAGTTAACTGTGCCTTTTGAAGTACTGGCAACACCATTCCCTTGTCTTTTGTTGGCTATGGAAGTTAAACTTTCTTAAATCTGTTAGTCTAGTAATCTGATGTGACTTTTGTAATAACAGTGTGTTTTAAATACCGCCCTTTATTCCAGACGTAATTGAATTTTTTTTGAGATTTATTTATTTATTTATCTGTAAATTATTTTGTCTTAACCTTGTGTGTACATCTCAGTACAGGAAGCTCTCAGCACTGGACTGAAGCATCACAAGAGCAACCTGTATTATACTACTAAAAGAGTACAAGGAATGATTCTATTCGAAATTACAAATTCCCTCTCTCTCTCAAAAAAAAAAGGATAAAAAAGAAAATTAAGATGGAAATTAAGATAATTAAGATAGAGCCAGGGGATTCAGAGCAGTTGGTCGTAAAAAGAAAGGACGAGGAAAAGGGAAGATACGGTGTCAGATACATAGATCCACCCCAGCACGTGGGGACACTGACACTCAACAACTGAAAACTCCAAAACTGCTCTAGTTCTGTTAATTTCCTTTTGAAGAGATTCTCCCATAAAACTTGCCATTGTGGTCCTGAGGGGAATTTGCATAGCTATCCCACTTCAAAGAAATATGTTTACTTAGATAGAAATTAGATCAGTACAGGAATTGTATGTATTTCTACCAAAATGACATGCAAGGCACTGATTACTTTCTCACCTTCTTGCTTAATTTTCTTCAGCCTCTCTCCTGTCAGTGATTTATAAAGGAAAGTCTCAGAGAAGCAATAATAATTCCCTTGGGCATAAATACCACATCTGCAGACCAACCTGACTGATAGCATGGTGGTAGAAATTTGATGTTTATTTATGTATATGGGAGATTCAATTTAATATTGGCTAGACGTTTTTATCACGATTTTCATTTGCTTGCATACTGAAATGTAGGTAATTTCAGAACATGCATAAATTCTTTCAAATAAGCTAAAGCAGAAATCTGATAGCTTTCATTGCTTATACTTTTCCTGGGATGATTAAACTTTTTTTTTTTTAAAAGCCTACCATTGCAATTTTTTCTGAGATTTCATTGCCATGAAGACAACAAATAAAAAGCTTACATAAAGTGGAAATTCCTCCTGTGTCTACATTCATTCACTCTTACAAGGCCTTTTAAGCCATTTTAACTATTTAAGCCTAATTTCAGAATTCTTTGTGTTCAGACATCATTTTGGTCCCTTGCTCATGAAATTTCAGAAGACCCATGACCCCATTTTAGCCACTATGACTTTCATTCCTGCTCAGCAGGTGTTGAAGCAAACATGACAATCTGATTTTTGCATTTTCTTTTTTTTCTTTTTTTAAATGAAGAGCTTTCCATTTATTTCAAATGACATTTTTGCTGCCTTTAGTATTCTTTTGAATTTTGGAAACATTTTCCTGCTAGAAGGTTATTGCAAAGTTTGCCGGTCTCTGCAAGTTGCTAATAAGGACTACATTAAACCAATCCATCAGCCCTGGCACTCAATCACAGTAAGTGAAACAGATGTTCTACCTGCAGTGTCTCCCTAGAAACAGCTACAAAGAAACATATTTTCTTTGACTTTTAGCACTTGCATATTTATCTGTTCTCTGTAGCAGCTTTTCCACGCTACTTGATTACTGATTGGCCACAATATATTTGGAAGTAAAAGCTTTAAAATTACCTGTTAGAAGCAGAGCAAACTGTCCATCTAAAATGGTGACCGATTCAGAAACAAACTGGACCTTTGTTATCTTCCTTTAGGTCACAACTGTAACTGAATCCCCTCCCTCGACTTTCTGCTAATGCTTCTTTTGATGCAGCCCAGGACACGGTTGGCTTTCTGGGCTGCGCACATTGCCAGCTCATGTCCTGCTTTTCATCCACCGGTACCCCCAAGTCCTTCTCAGCAGGGCTGCTCTCAATCCCTTCATCCCCCAACCTGTATTGATACCAAAGATTGCCCCCACCTATGTGCAGGACCTTGTACTTCGTCTTTTGAACCTCATGGGGTTCACATGGGCCCACCCCTCAAACCTGTCAAGGTCCCTCTGGATGGCATCCCTTCTCTCATGTGTGAACCACACCGTTCAGCTTGGTGTCATCCTCAAACTTGCTGAGGGTACCCTTGATCCCACTGTTCCTGTCGTTGAAGATATTAAACAGTACTGGTCTCATTATGGACTCCTGAGGGACATCACTCATCACTGATGTCGATCTGGACACTGAGCCATTGACCACTATCCTCTGGATGTGACCATCCAACTAATTCCTCATCCACTGAACAGTCCATCCATCAAATCCATCTCTCTCTATTTTAGAGAGAAGAATGTGTTGACCATATCAAAAGCCTTACAGAAACCCCGGTAGATGACATCTGCAGCTCTTCCCTTGTCCATTGATACAGTCACTCCATCACAGACATCCACTAGGTCACAAGACTCTCTCTTTTTCCAAGGCTCTCCTAGGGGTACAACACACAGGAAACCCTTACAGCTGTCTATTTTGCATGCCCCAGGAGCTAACCCTCCAAGAAAGTCAATGAAAGAAAAAAAAAACACCTGCCATCTGGTCCTGTCTGCCACAGGGTGGACCACTATGCTGCCCACAGATAAACCTACTATGCCCACACTTTTTACATGTCCTGGGGGTCAAAGCTGGTGTAAACTGGATCAAATCAAAGGTGTCCACTTTATGCCTCCTAAAAATAAAGCCCGTTCCATCTGACTATTTAAAACTGAAAAACATAAACAATTACAAACATTTCAAAGAGCTGAGTATCCAAAGCTTCTCTATGTTGATAACAGTTATTACTTTTCTCTCTCCCCTGGATGTTTTGCTTGGTTGACCTACTTTTCCGACACTTTCCCTAAAGGTAACACAAAACCTTTCTGAGTTGCTCATACAACTTTTTGATCATATTTAATAATCAGGACCTCTTTTTGAAGCCTGTGTATAACTATTTGTACTAGGAGAAATCCCAATAGCCCTTCATCATCCAAGGGATTATTTGCATATTAGGTCAGGCAACAGATTTCAGCAGCTCTGTCTCTTTCAGTCAAATATACAGAACTTGGACAAAAAGACGGGATTATTTTCTATGTGTGTGTGATGCTGTTTTTTCCATCATCAATGATAGTCAGTTCTGTAAGTCCTGTAAACACAGGGAACTATGGACATCTGATAAACTGCAGGGTATCCAAAATATGCTGAAAGGGCTGATAGACATGACAGAGGATTTATGAAAGTTCCAGGCACTTCTGGAGTACATCTGTTAATTTTTGGCATCTGAGATAATAGTATACACTTGTATTTAGGCAACTCGACCACACCCACTAATTTTCCATCTCATTTTTCTGGAGGAGGAAAAAAATCAGTCATGTTTAAAGATGTAGATGACAACTCATCACTGTTCCTTTGCTGCATCTCCAGTGATTTTACACTTCTTAATCCCACTTTATGACTGCAGAAAAAACTAGGTTGTTATTTCTAGTGCTAGATTAAAAAAAGACCCTCCTCTCAACAGCAGCACTGAAACTGAGCTGAGGACCAAGAAAGCCACAGGAGACAAGAGCAAGACTGGGCAGACTCAGAGTGCCTTCCTGACAAATGCTTACTCTCCTCTTCACGTTTGCACTTTCTACATAAGGCTCCAATATTTCTAACTCAAAAATCCTAGAAATTAATATTACATGACTGCCTTTAAGAATTCTTAAGGGTTTTTTATGGTCAATGATCCAAAATGCGCCATCACTCACCTAATGAAAGGGAGGGCTCTCAACCTCCAGAAGTTTCCTTAGGTGACATCCCAGCTTAAGGGAGAGTTCCCTACTGCAGACCTGCTGCTCCAAGGAGGACTGACTCAAATTTCTCTTCTGTCAGGACCCAGTTTATACCCTAAAATGTGGTCTTTGGTCAAATATGATGTTGTTGACTCTCATTGGCCAAAGACCCCATCTTCCAGCAGCTGTATAACTGAGACCAGTCACAGTAAAGGCACAAAAAGAAACAAAGAAAAGAAAGGTCACAAAAAGAGTTAGCAGCTGCTTTGTTTCCATGGTCCTAATGGCCCTGGTCTTTGTCATGGGGGGTGTATCTGACACACTGCTCCAGCTTATTTTCTTTAGCTGCTTCTTAATGCTATGCTGAAAGGTCTGAAATAAACAAACAAA
>VZTO01026654.1:0-11243 GCA_013400615.1 Syrrhaptes paradoxus
GTGTATATCACTCATTTGTATATGTGTGTATATTACTAATGTTATCATCATTTTAAATTCTATTGCTGTTCAGTGGTTAAATTTTTCTTATTTCAAGCCATGAGTCTCTTTTCCCTTTACACCTTTAATCTCTCCCCCATCTCCAGGAGGGTGGAGGGTGAGCAAGCGGCTGTGTGTTGCTCACCTCTAGCCAGGTTTAAAACCACAACACCAGTGTAAATGTCTAATACCTTCAGTAAGCAAAGGATCCTGAAAACAGAGACAAAAATTAAAAATCTTAATATTCTAGAACATTAAACCATAGATTAACACTGTGAAGGTTGACAACACCTGCTTTATTGTGCTCATTTTCTCTGGCAAATTTTTAATTTTCTCTTTAAAAACCTATTACAAATTTCTCTTTAATTCCATCTTGGGTAAACAACAGATGTAACCTATGCATTTATAACTACCAGAGGGATTTACACAATTTACACATTCATTCCCATTGTAGTTGTGACATAATGCTAATGCCAACTAGCCCATGTTTTTCTGATCACAAGATATAAGTCCACTTATTTTGTCAGTTGTCAATGGCGACAAGATAGATAAAAAGTTGGCATTTCTCAGTGTGTATATTTTTAGTTTCTGGTTTTTAAGTCCCTATGCACCATTCAAAACCCAGTACTACTTGTCAATCATTTGGCAATCTGATAGTGGTCCCAGTAATATCATGATCTGGCCAGCATACAATTGGCAGTCTAATGGGCTCTCCTCTATAACATATGGGAACTTTGTGTGATGTGTCCTGCAAGTGAATGGGAGAGTTTTCACCAGTGAGGACATGCCCTGCAGTTTTCAATGTTTGCTCCAATAACATTCCAGGGGAGCTGGAAAATGCACTTCAGGATCATTTGCTGTTTCTTTGAGCAAAGTAACAAGGCCTTCTTTGATTTCTGCCACTTTACAGAGCTAAGTGGTGGCTCTAGCAGCCTGCCACTAACAATCAATTGAATAGAAGGGCTCTGACATGATGCTCAGTTGGGACCACCACTCACAGCAGCATACTCAACTTCAGCTAAGCCTGGTACCTTAAAGTACTTATTTAGCTACTTTTAATAAAGAACAGAAGATAAGAAGTCTTTTATTTCCTGCCAAGAGGCTTGCTGGGTCTAATGATGAAGGGTAGAAGCAGATTAGGTTCAAGAATTTCACCTTGCCTGTGTGCTGTGTCTTATCAAGATGTCCACAGGTTCTCCATGATTTGGCTCACTAATTCTATTAGTAGCCCTTAGACAAGTGTTTTCAGCTCTGAATAATTTCCTTAGCACGAAGCTGAACTCGCCTTGAATCTTTTCCCACACACATATTCACTCTTGCATTTTGTTGCTCTGGCAAAGTCAGCAAACTAACATCTTAAGAAAGTCTACACTTACTAATTACTAAAAACAGGCAAAAAATGAAAGAAAAAAATAAAGNATCATACACACTTCAGGAATTTATTAAGAATATAGCTCTGAACTTTTCTCAGGTTGGTATATTTTTCAAATTAATAAGATTGAAACCATATTGAAATTTTGTTATATTACCACCCAATATTCTTTAACGCATTGAGAAAACACCACTCTCTTGCAACTCTATTGCAACACCGTTTTAACAGATAGTTGTGTTCACTATGTTAACAGCAAGTTAAAAGTTTTATTTTCCATATTTTGAAAATTACTTTTTTCTGCAGATTCAACAATAGCAGCCTGTATCAAATTAGTACTGTTTATATGCTGTATGTGAGAGTTCAAGCACTGCTTTAAATGCATAGAGTTCTCCACAAAACGAGATCATCAGTTTCAGCGCTGCGACGTATAAGTATTATGAAATTATTATAGAAATCAATAACGCTTTCATTTCCAGAACTAATCTGATAGTAAGATTTTGTTTATAAAGATATTAAACAAATGCATTATTCACATTTTATAACATTTTAAGAAACAGGACATTTTGAGAAAAAGGACATTTTTTTAATTATCACATGGAAGTGGTGTAATAAATGAGTGTAATTTTTATTAACAGGAGTTAATTTACATAAAACAAATGCTCATTGAATTATTGAGTATGATAATATCTACATGCCTAGTCCTGTTTGTCATATTTTGTGCCTTTTGGCGACATCAGAATTATAACAACCTGATTTATGCACTAAATTTAATGCATAATATGACAACATACCGATAGGTATGCCTTATAATGTATAATTTAAACATGATTGCTATATATTTCACCCATATTTTCTTGGCTTTACAAAGATTTCTCATGCATCTAGAAGTCTCAATTGTAATGCAGGTTGCCAGACATGAACGTCTGTTTGAATTAATGAACATTTTTATAAAAATACTCTGACTATGAATGTTTTAAAAACCTTGTCATAATATTCACCAAACTTACACATGACAGCTAGCATGTGTTACTGCATTTTCATCTTAAATATTTGATGACTGCCTCTTTAAATCCAAGATTCATAACCCAAAGGGTTTCATTTTCTTACAGCATATGTAATTCAGGAGACATTTATTAGTATAGTTCTCATTTTATGCATCAACAAAATATTTTTCAGAGAACCGTTAGATGAACTCCCTGTTTTTCAGACCTTTTTTTTTTTTTTGGAACATTTTAATTATAATTGTATGTTTTCTTTGACAACATTTGTACACAGACTATTTGCAATGCTCTCTGCTTCCCCATCTCCAGCCCCATTGGAACTGAAAGAAGAATTCTGCAATATACAATAATGCAGAGTCAGAAAATAAGAAAAGCATCAACTGGAATCTCATACACACTAGATTAAATATGTGAAAACCCTTGGTAAGCTTTTTTTAACTTACAAACATACCCTAAGAAACATTACTGTGTACAATTATAATTCATAAAAATTTGATAAACACAGATGTGTATCTAATGCTGTTAAACTACAATTACTGAAGCATAAAATGAAGATTTTTGTATTGATTATTGCCCATACGTAAAAAATTCAGCAATGAAAAAATATAAACTACTAAAATGCTTATAATTATTTAAGAAGCAGATCAACAAACCATTGTTGGTGCAATATATTACTATGTTAGCACTGAAGGTTGTCCACTGACAGGTCACTCTCACTTGACCTTGTATGCACAGAAAGGTAGTTCACCATGGTAACCTTGGTCTTGTGGCTTTCCATACAGTAAATCATTTCAGCCCTCTTCATGTAATTCTTTTATTGGCTGTGCAATTGAAATGTCATGCTTCACGAACAGAGAAGCTAGTAATTTCTTATGGGTGATTAAACTACCTCTGTAATGTATAAGCATGGATGGAATTGCATGCAACAGACTTAAGCATACACTTCATTTTTTAAAATTCTTGATATTTTTCAGATGCTTACAAGGAAGTTTGCTGTAAGAAAATGAAAAACAATTCTTTTTCACAAATGCATCCTCACCAAATACCAAACAGCACCCTTTTAGATTACCTTCAGGAGCAAAAGGAAAACAGCAGCCTAGAAAAAAGTAAATATTTTTTTTAAAATTAATAGATAATTTTTAATCGTACTGACAAATTCTAAAAGTCAAGCTGATTTAGAAAGGTCAGGTTAGGCCCAAAGCAAGAGCTGACATTCTTATTTTAATTGTATTAATATATGAAGGTGAGATATTGTAGAAAAGTCAGAAAAAAAAAAAACAAAACCTGGGCAGACTCCTTCAGCTATTATTTCATTTTCATATTTATATTCATTGTAATCTTGATATAGAATTGAACAAATAAGCCTGATGCTTTCTTTGGAGAATTACTCCTCAAATTCAAACCATAGTCTAACAACAAACAAAAGGTCTTTTTAAATGGGAAAGATGCGCTCAGAGGAACTTTATATCTTCTAAGTTTTCTTTCATAACATATCACACTTCCTTATATGATTATAATATAAAACACTTGCTGTAAGTCTATTTGCATAAAGTTCATACTAAGGTTTTTTTGTCTTTTTCTGCTTTTTGCATCTGTCAAGTTGATGCGAGTCTGAATGACAGACATACACAGGTATGTGTGTATGCAGCATACAAAGATACATCTTTCAAAAATCTTAGAAAAATGACTTTTGATACCACCTTTTTTTACATAATTTTCTAAAAAAAAGAAACCAACATCCCTTTTATATAGTGACAATACTATCTTATGGTTTTCATAACTTTAATTAACAATAAATTATGCTAAATCCTGACTTTTGTTTTAGTTTCCCAGTTGTACCCATTCCTGCAGACAATGAAAAAATAACATTAATCAGTGGTTTATTAAAAATTAAAGTAAATAACTGACAAACAAAAAGGAAGTGATAAATCGAGAAACCATTTGACTGCTGAGTTCTGGAACAAATTCAATAATTTAACTACTTCTAATCATTGCATCAAAAAAAGAATATGGATCAAGCTTACCAAGGAGAGGGGAGAAGGATCTAACAGATGCTAGAAAATTCTTCTTTAGTGTTTTTATAAAATTGCAAAAACCTGTTTCTGTTGAGCTTAAGAACCCAGATCTGCTATCAGGGGATCTATTTGTAAAGGTATAAAAATGGTAATATAGTAGACTGACACCCATTCAGATGGATTAATGACCTCATGATGAGAATGGCAGCTGCTAGTCAGAAACCTGACAACAATCCCAGTTCAAATTGTGAATTTTCTGTCTTGACTACTTTCCACAGGATATTTAATGTCTTATTTATGGAAAAGATATCATAGCAAAAAGATAGCTGCATGCAGACGTTAAGGAAAGAGTTTCACATAAGCAGTAGCATTCTTATTAAGCTGTGGAACACCTCAAAAAATACAAAAGAGCCCACAGAAAACATACAAAATGCTTCTAATGCCTCTTTGCCTTTCAGTTACCAGTGGTATAAAATCAAGGTTGTGATTTCCTTTGTAAGTACAGTAATGGAAGAAATTCAATCTTGTGTCTTTTTATGCAGGGCTGGTATCTCACACAATGCCTGAACATTGGCCCAAGTCCCATTTCAATTTAGAAAAAAATCTCAGAGAAATGTATTTATTACCTTCTCAAATGAACACATGAAAGGGCTACGTCCTGTCTGATCCACACAAAAAAAAAAAAAAAAAAAAAGAAAAAAAATTTTATTTGGAGTATTTTTCTTATTTCTTATTTTATCAAAAAAAGCATGGTCAGCAGGTCGAGGGAGGTGATTCTCCCCCTCTACTCTGCTCTGGTCAGACCCCACCTGGAGTACTGCGTCCAGCTCTGGAGCCTTCAGCACAGGAAGGACATGGACCTGTTGGAGTGAATCCAGAGGAGGGTCACAAAAATGACCAAAGGCCTGGAACACCTCTCCTGTGAGGAAGGCTGAGAGAGTTGGGGTTGTTCAGCCTGGAGAAGAGAAGACTCTGAGGAGACCTGATTGAGGCCTTTCAGTACCAAAAGGGAGCTTATCAGAAAGATGCGGATAAACTTTTTAACAAGGCTTGTAGCAATAGGACAATGGGTAATGGTTTTAAACTAAAAGAGGAGAGGTTTAGACTAGATACAAGGAAGAAATATTTTATGCTTAGGGCGGTGAAACAGTGGAACAGGTTGCCCAGGGAGGTGGTAGATGCCCTGCCCTTGGAAACATTCAGGTTCAGGTTGGATGGGGCTCTGGGCAACCTGATCTGGTGGAAGATGTCCCTGCGTACTGCAGACGGGTTGGACTAGGCCTCCATGGTCCCCTCCAACTCAAACTATTCTATGATTTGATGATTCCTCTTCTGCTCCACTGTGAAACATTGCTGGAATTCCCTTATGTCTGAGAAAAGTTCCAGTGTTGACTTACAAATTTCTAGCATGAAACTGCAAGCTACACCACGACAGGCACAGTGAAAAATCTCAGAGTAAGACTGCAATACCTCTTTCTTCTGCTGATCAATTTCTATATTTTCCTTTGACTATCCAGTAAGTCAGACTACATTTTTCATAGCTCTTGAACAGGAAAGGGATTTCTATTAGACCATGTTCTTCTAGGTGCCTTTTGAGAAAATTTATAAATTCTCATTGTTCCCATAGATTTCCTATGAATTTAAAAATAAGAGCCAAAGCAGTGATAATATAGTAATAACTCCATGAAATGGCATGGTTTCATTTAAAGAGAAAAAAATATAAAAGGTTTATTTGGAGCCATAATTATCAAAGAGAAAACATAAAGGAAATACTTGCAGCATCACAATTAGTATGGTCTTACAAGGGGGAAAAAAGTGGTGTTTTTACCTCCTTGGTGGGAAAAAAACAAATAAAATATACTAGATATAAACTGTTCAGAAAAAAAAGAGCAAGGCTTCTACAATGACTAGAAGTACAGACTTCAGGACTGTAGGTGCTTCCTAGATTAAAAAATTCTTTCTTTAAAAAAAATGTTCTAAATTGTCTGCTATGGTTGAAAAACAGGACTATATTTGATTTTTTTTCCACATTTGTAGAGGTGTCTCTATACTACACAAAAGCTCTACTGACCATACAATTTAGGCCTTGCATTCACAGAGTTGTGCATGATCTTAAGTAGAAATCTCCTGGTCGCTTTACTGGTACATTAACTGAGAATTCTAGTCTATTATCTTTTTGTTTTCTTGTAAGAAACTCCTTCACTACTCCACACTGTTACAGACTATCAACATATCCGTGCAGCCTGTCTGCTATGTAACACTTGGACTTACAGTCAGATGTAAACTGCCATCAGGACTTTCATTTTCCTTCTTAAGAGACTTATTATTTCTTCACATCATAACAAGGAAATACCATGAGCCCAGGAATTTTCAAGATTATACTTTTAGGGCTCACTTCTCTCAGTTTATAGTCTCTTGATCTTCAAGAAAATGCCTTGTTTTTTTCCCCGGTGAAAATGTTGTCTTATGTCAGGTAGTTTGAACTGGCTTTCCAGGGAAGCATGATTTCTGTATGAATGTGAGAAGGTGGACCAATTAACTTGGAAACAGTAGGGATCTAACTACAAGAAGTTGTTAGTTAACCTCGAAGCTCAAAGGACAGCCTGGACAATTGCATCCAACATTGCTTGTTCACAATAGAAGACATACCCAGAGGACTCACACTTCTCTCTACCCTTTATCTGCCACCCTCCCTCAAGTAGTTTGTATTTGTAAAGAAGTTTAAAAACTTAGCTTACAAGTTAACTACAAAAAACAAAACAAAACAAAACATTTTTGCATTTGTGCACTATGACAATTCTATTGGAGCAAATTTAAATTTTAGCTGAGTTTTCCTCCTAAGTAACATCATAATGTACCAATTATTATTATAAACTTTAGGTGTCTCTGTAAGAACAAAAGACTTAGAAACTGTATTTGCCAACTAGTGTTTTCAAGGTACCTCACTACCTCTTTACAGTAACTTTAACTCATAAAACATTTCTTGCCTTGAAATCTAATTTATTACAATCTAATAACCTATAAATGTTTTAACAAAACGCCCTGCCTCTCCAAACCATTCCTTTTTCTAAATGCTATCCCACTACAAGAAATTAAATACCACAACTATTTTCTGCACTGCATAGCACCTTAATCTTTTCAGCCATACAAAACCTGCCTTCCTACTATTGAAAACTATCCTTGAATTCTCTCAGCATGAGAGTTTAACTTTATCAAATAGTTTTCCTCTGTTTCTTGGACTATGCATTTTGGTCTTTCCTTCTCAGCACAAGATTTTTCCACTCTCAGTAATCCCTCTGTGTATTTGTCTGTTTCCACTTACAAGATTCAGGGGACAGCTAAAGGGAATAGTCATATTTCAGTGAACTGTTCCATTTTTCTTGGACGACACCCCTATACTTAATCCTTCACACATTATTTAATCTCCCTTCAAACAATTATAGCAAATAATTTTCTAATATTTTTTTTTCTGGAACTCCTTTCACCAACTGTTTTGAAATAATTTGCTGTTTATTTGCACATGAATATGTTGTCATCTAAGAGACAGAATACATAGCATACAACTGAGAAAACATTTGTGAAAATGTCAAAATGTCATATGTGCTAATACTGTGCCATATATATATAGGAGTCAGTGAACATTATTAGAGGAGGGAACAATATTATTTTACTTAACATTGCAAGGTACTTGGAAGCTATAAAAAATACACAGAGAAAGTCTGAGCCTTAAATCACATTTATACACTTCTGCTATTCCTAAAATTCCTTATTCTCATCTATATTACCTGAAATCAAAGTTTCTGGTATTTCTCCACTTCAAACTGCTTAATATTAGTTAAGGTATCAGGTTACATATTAAAAAAAGAAAACTTCAATTTTCTTTAAAAATGCATTAAATTCATTTTTATGTTACTTCTCTTCTTCTGCAGTCTCTCCTAGACATACCAATTTGTGAGGTACTTTTTAGATACAGACTCTGTTACAAGGCTTTTAGTCTCCTGAAAAAAAATTTGAGAGATTCCTTGACTTTGAATTCATCCTACATCAGAAAACATAAGTAGTGTTACAGTCAGCAGAGCCTCATTAGTCCCAGAAATCACAATAGCTGAGGTTTCTGTCAACTGAGAGTCTTCAGCTTGAGAAAGACCTATTATACACTGTAACTGCCAAAGATACATGCTGGTCTCCTTGTGAACTGAAGGGTTAAAGAATGCAACTTTCAGACTGCAGGCTGTTGTATCTTCAAGAGATGTCCTCCTGCAATTACTTGTCTTATAGAACACTTGGTAATTGGAGAATTAGTTGGCACTGCAAGGAATAAAGGTCTGAAGAAAAAAAAGAAAGTTAGCACTGCAAGATGGGATGATATGGTAATGAGTCTGCACCCTGGAGTTCTCCTTTTAGAGACACTGCTGGGACCTATGGGAACCTTGCTCTGCAAGGGCTTATTGAGACTTGGTGCCTCTTCTTCACATCCAGAGCTATGAAAGCTGATTGCAGAGAACCAATCACGTCTGCCAGTCCAGCCATTGTATACACCTGATGCTTCTCGGAAAAGAAGTCGGACAGGTGCCTGGTAATAGACTGAGGGCCTTCAGCTGTCATAATCATATGGTGACCTCCTGCTGTTCAAGACCGTAAGTAACACAAAAGTATTTGCCTTCTCAATCTGTTTTCTTTGCTGTAAAAGAGAGATTCCTGCAGTGCTCATAAGGATAGGAGAAATGTAAAGACAGCAGACATGCAGGGTATTTGACTTTTTCTACCAATCTTGTATAGTAGTGAAGAATACGTGTTTCCCAATGTCTTTTCTTTCTGTTCTTGAATGTAAGGCATGCAGCTGGGCAAATGTGGTATATGAAAATACGTATTTTGGGATTATTTTGTCTGCCTACAGAACATGCTATAAGTTCTAAATAGGGAAAAGAAAAGGATATATGCATCTTATTAACAACTTTTTGGCTTTGCCAGAGAGATAATATATCTTTACCTGTTTTCCATGATATATAATAACTTTCCAGTTTTTAAATGTCAAGATCAAAACAAAGAAATTCAATTGCAGGCTATTTGACTTCCATTTTTACTTCCTTTCCAATACTAATAAAAATAAATAATTCAGGTCTTTTAAAGGATACCAAAGTAACTATAACAGAAAGCTAGGACACAAGATCCCTGGAATCATTTTCTGTCTTTCATTAGCTACCCTTCTACAAATAGCACACTGTAGAAGTACAGGATGAAGTTAGCCATGTCACATGTAATATGGTCATTTTAAAATAACATAAAGTTATTGTTATTAGTAATTAAAAAATAAAAACATCCAAAAATGTTTCCTCTTCATNGTAATTGGAGAATTAGTTGGCACTGCAAGGAATAAAGGTCTGAAGAAAAAAAAGAAAGTTAGCACTGCAAGATGGGATGATATGGTAATGAGTCTGCACCCTGGAGTTCTCCTTTTAGAGACACTGCTGGGACCTATGGGAACCTTGCTCTGCAAGGGCTTATTGAGACTTGGTGCCTCTTCTTCACATCCAGAGCTATGAAAGCTGATTGCAGAGAACCAATCACGTCTGCCAGTCCAGCCATTGTATACACCTGATGCTTCTCGGAAAAGAAGTCGGACAGGTGCCTGGTAATAGACTGAGGGCCTTCAGCTGTCATAATCATATGGTGACCTCCTGCTGTTCAAGACCGTAAGTAACACAAAAGTATTTGCCTTCTCAATCTGTTTTCTTTGCTGTAAAAGAGAGATTCCTGCAGTGCTCATAAGGATAGGAGAAATGTAAAGACAGCAGACATGCAGGGTATTTGACTTTTTCTACCAATCTTGTATAGTAGTGAAGAATACGTGTTTCCCAATGTCTTTTCTTTCTGTTCTTGAATGTAAGGCATGCAGCTGGGCAAATGTGGTATATGAAAATACGTATTTTGGGATTATTTTGTCTGCCTACAGAACATGCTATAAGTTCTAAATAGGGAAAAGAAAAGGATATATGCATCTTATTAACAACTTTTTGGCTTTGCCAGAGAGATAATATATCTTTACCTGTTTTCCATGATATATAATAACTTTCCAGTTTTTAAATGTCAAGATCAAAACAAAGAAATTCAATTGCAGGCTATTTGACTTCCATTTTTACTTCCTTTCCAATACTAATAAAAATAAATAATTCAGGTCTTTTAAAGGATACCAAAGTAACTATAACAGAAAGCTAGGACACAAGATCCCTGGAATCATTTTCTGTCTTTCATTAGCTACCCTTCTACAAATAGCACACTGTAGAAGTACAGGATGAAGTTAGCCATGTCACATGTAATATGGTCATTTTAAAATAACAGAAAGTTATTGTTATTAGTAATTAAAAAATAAAAACATCCAAAAATGTTTCCTCTTCATACATTGACCACAACACTTAGCCAACTGCAAAGTGTTAAATAGCAGTAGCTACTTCTCTATAAGGAACAAGAACTCCTCTTCTTGATCCATCCAAATTGGATTTGGAGAAACAGCAAACTCATTAAAATTAAGTCCTGTCTAGCAAGTGACACAGGCTCTCAAGTGAAGCAGAACTACTGCAAATCCTCATCAAAAGATCAGTGTTGATTCAGATTATGTTCCTTTGATCTAAACACATCGCAAGACTAATTTCAATTGCAAAGGGAAAAGGCTTATCTACAATTCAAGGTTAATTTTATAATTTAATAATTTGTATATTTAATCTTGTTTATTATTAAGTGTAAGCACTGTTTTTCAATTTGCTCCTCTTTCCGCTTAGCCTACTGCAGAGATAACCAACAATGCAAAAAAAAAAAAAA